>JASAND010016299.1:0-30951 GCA_030248195.1 Trissonchulus latispiculum | reverse complement strand
GGCATCGACATCGGTCGGCACTCTAAAACTCGAAAATTTGTTCGTTGAGGCTCGGATGCCCTCCGCAGCATCTTTACCCTTTACTTTCATTTAGCATTCATCTTTCCAGGGCAGTTTTCAATAGCTAGTGGTTCTTCTAAATTAAACATTTTCAAAATTGTAGTTGCGATTCTATTTTGTAGTCTAATGACATGTCTTGAACTTTACCGGTGTAGCTTCGGACTGTTTCGGAGGGCACCCGGGGCCTCTCTCACCGGTTTGTCAGGCACGTGGTGCGGTTAAGCATGTTGTGTTTTATACGTATACATTTTATTAACGTTGTTTTATTTGTTGTCCTTATTGTATTTATTTATTGTAATTTTACTAGTTTTTGCGACTAATTATTTTCGTTTTGTGTTTTAGGCTTCAATTCCTTTTTTGGTTGCCGGTATGGGCCTACCCTCCCCTCCTCTTGACGTCCTCTGTGGTATTTGTTTTGTAGTCTGTCTTGTATTGTGGTTGGGAGGTTTATTGTGTATAAGTTTGGTATGAAAATTTTTCTGTTTTCTTTGATCAAAATTGGGCTTTTGCAAGGGAATGCGGGGCGAAACTGGAAAGGGTGATGAGTCGTCGCTCCGGTGGGAAAGGCGCATTCGAAAGCTTCGGCTGAAGAACAACAGTCGGTCGGGGGGTTCAGATCAGGCAGACCAGCCTAGATGTTCAGTCTGGGGTAACCCCGAGTCAAACTTGTCATTGAATTGCCCAAAACTGCTCTCTATAATCCGTCGAGGTCTCTGCGGTTGCGTTCCAGCGAGGCCAAGGATTCCTCGACCGGTTTAGATCAGGATCCTGTTTTGTGCAATGCAGCAGCGGCTCATCGTTAGTCCAGGCAGGGTGGGATTATGGTTTTGGCCCGTATTGGCTGGGGGGAAATCTATGTTGTGTTACTAACTTTTGGGGGATTTTGTCTTCTTGCGTTTACTCTAGAATGATTTAAGTACCTGACTGATGTGTTTACTTTCAAAATTGAGTTTTCTATTTCCTTCGACGCTTTACTTTCTTGTTTTCTGCTAAAATCCCTACCTAAATTGTACTTGATTCTTTTCGATTTAAATTGTGCAGGTCTAGTTGCGTTTTAAAATTTTTATTCTTTTTACCTTTTTAACGATTTATACTTTTCTTAGGCAATAGTACTGGGGGCATTCCATCCTGTCGTATCCCGGCGGGTCCGTAGTTGCCCGTCGCCTGCGGTCGCCCTCAGGGAGGCCAAGAATGGGCGGTCAACCCCGGACCGGCAATTCTGACTCCGTAGTTGTATTTTCCGATTCTTTGCAATTGACACAGTCCGCGGCTGCTGACGGTCGGGCTCAGCTGTTGTTATTTAGCTCAGTTGTTATTAGTTTTTGTTTGTTATTAATCTGTAGCATACTAGTTTCCCTTTCCCTCCCCCCCTGTCCTTCTTTGACTGCGAGAGCTTCCCCTGTGTCTATTATTGTTTTGTATGGTTGTACTGTCCCCTGGTCCCGGTCTGTTACGGGTGGCCCACGGGTTTCTGTTATCTCTGTCTGGAGTTGGGCCTGTGAATCTCGGTGATGGGGTGGTTCGGTGCTGGTTCCGTGCGGGTCGCTTGTGCCGAGGGGCACCGGCCCGCGTCCCTGGTGGCAGGGTCCTCGATCTTGGTCTGGTCCTCTGCCCGTGGCTTGGTCCTTCCACTGGCCAACTGTGGTTTACTATTTGAACTTTATATATTTAAGTCTTTTGTTGTGATGATATGTATCTTGCCGGTTCTGTCCCCATGGCCTCGCTAGTCTCCCTTCCCCCTTGTCCCTTTTGAGCTAATTTTGTTTTTGTTTGTTGCTACTGTTTCACTTATCCTTGTCTTTTTACGATTTAGATTTAATCTTGGTGGGGGGAGTTATTGGTCATTGTCGTGGGTTTCGTCCGGGGGTTAAATTTTCTTTAAATCTTCTTAAACTCTTTTCCTATTTCATTATTTTCCTGAGACTTTCTGTATGTGGGGTGGGTGGTGCTCGCTAGCTCGGCTCTGCCGTTCTATAATATGTTGTATTTTATTTTGTTCGTTTCGGGTCTTTTCTATTTTTCTAACTGGTGTTTGTTTCCCTTGTCTTTTCTATCTAATGTGGTGCGAGTTTACTTTCGTTTAAAATTTATCTTCCCTACATTTCATGACTGCCATTGTGTTGCCTTACTACCTTGCCATGCCATTTAGTGCAGCTATTATTGCAACATATATGCTTTATTTTGTATATGCTTTAAAACCGTGGCATTGTTCTGATTCAATTTTTGCGATTCGATTGGGGTTTTTGTCCTCCGGAGTTGTTGGCAACCAACTCCGGAGCTGTTGTATACTATGTTAGGTTGTCCCGCAGCTCAAATTTTCGTTTCTTCTTTCTTCTTTGAGTACTCAGGAGCTGTCTGGTTGTTTACGTTTTGATTTTTCTTTTTAAAAAACGACAGCTTCGGTTGAAAATTTTACTCCCGCCTTGGTCCAAAATTTTTCATTTTCTTCGTCCTACTCCGGAGTCTAATTTCTGCTTTCTTATCGGTAAAAGTCACTCCGGAGCTATTTTTTCTGCTTCTCTATGTTGTTTTCTATCTAAAAACGTTACTCCGGTGGCCGGATGTGGCATCGGCTGTTTGTTTTGCGGGCTCCGGAGTACCTGTCTCTTTTGTTACCTGCGTCCTCGTCGTGGCTCAAGGGTGTCCTAGCCTTTATCTTTTATGTGTACTCGGTGTAGTCCGTGTGTATGTGTTTAGTTTGTGTATCCCGATATGTTTCGGAGTAATTTTAGCAGTGTCTCGGAGCACCCGTGTGTAGTAGTATGTTGGGGCCCGAGTAGTATCCCCGGTGTCCGCGGCCTGAGGGATACGCAAATTTTTATTTTTTGACCTTATTTTCTAAAACGCGTTTTATCTTTACTAGTAGGTAGGGTACGTAGGTTAATTTGATTTTATTACCATCCCGTGAGCCCTTGACCGCGGCGAGGTCGCGCGTTTCAAAAGAGGGGGTATTCTGTGAATTATTTCGGTCAGTCCAAGCGTTATTTTCATTTGAAATTACAAAAGTGTACTGCTAACTTCACGATAAATTATATTTCGTCATTTTCATTTGAATTTCTAAGATGTAACGCTAAATTCATGAACGGTCAAACTAAAATTGTTACTTCTGTGTATAGGTCCACGGTCGGACTAGCTAATTTTCACTTTTGATTCAAAATCGAGCGCGCACTTCTGTTGAGGTGGAACTCTTGTGAAGACCAGTCGGGCGTTATCTCTCTATTGTTCACGCCACATTTACTCTGGATTTTGGGCGGGATCTTTGTGCCATCTGTCACTAGGATTTACGGTTGGCTTTGTTCTCTTTTTGTGTTCTTTTCTTTGAAATTATATTCTGGTGCCTATAATTATTTGAATTTTGAATGAACTGGTGTTTTTGTAAGTTTTGTAAATTCTAACAGTAAATTCGCGTCACTTTTTAGTTTTCGCCTGTGTCGTTTCGCAGTAGGTTAGGGTAATTCGGAGCGAGTAGAATCTGGCCTGCGCACACTCTGTCGAATCGTTGCAATCTTCGAAATTCCCAGAAATTCGTTTGTCGGGAGTCACGCTCTCAGAGCGTACTTTCTACAAGTCTATTTCTGTGATTAAAATTGTTTGTCCAGAGATTTACTCAACTTAATCTCTACAACCGGTTACTAATTAATTTGATGCCAGTTATTAGTCCTCTTCTTCAGGTATTATGACTGGGCACGATAGGTAATGTTTCGTGTCGTGTGCTTAATCTCAAATCTACTCTTTGTTGGTCTTTTACAAACAATCAACTACAGAGCAGCTTCAATATAAACAAACAGTTGGCTAGATTAACAGACTGTCGGATATGTTCTTGTCGGATAGTGTCTATGAAGTTGGGTGATCCCGCCAAGCTACACCTGCAGCTTCACGAGTGGTTTCGGAAGGTTGGACTGAAAAACAATATAGGGGTCGGTCTAGGCGGGGTGTTACCAGCAGAAGGCTGTAATTATAACTGTAAAATAAATAAAAGCTTTAAGTTAAGTTTTTTCGCTAAGTCCTCTTTTTCTGATCTGATCATATCCTCATCTTAGTGGCCTAGACCAGAGACGGGGAAGGAACGACAGTTCCTGAACAGGATAGGATGAAACTGAACTTCTGACACATTTTTAGGCAAAGTTTAACGATAACTTTTATGATGGCTCTTGAAAGTTGCTGACGTTTGAGTTAGGAACTATAAATGAATAGTTCAGTTTATCTCGATAGTTTTCCCAATATAGATCAGGTTGTCGGATCGAATGTCTCTTCCTCAGACTACTATCTTCAGAATTTCAATCTCAATGCACTTTTTAAAGTACTGAACTACGCCAATGAAAATCAGATCAATCAATCAATTAATAAATCAGTCTACTGGATCAGGCTACAAATCATAGGCTCCGGTCAATCTCAATAGTGTTCCACTGGATCAGGCTCTATTGACAATGATCTGGCAGGACAGGATCTCGGCGAACCTGAATCAAATGGGTTAAAACCCATTAGTTCAGAATACAAGTGTGGGAATCAAACCCAGCAACTATTACTCACTTCTAAGGCTTTCTGAAAAGAAATTTCGAAATTTAGTTAATTCTAACTGAGAATTTGTTGAAGACCAGAAATGACACATTTTGACCATTTTAACGAGGAAAACGTGGAATTAATTTTGTGTTATTGGCTTGATACAAGTAAAAATTCACCGAATATGAGTTTTTGGGCGATTTCCTGCATCTGGATGCAGGAAATCGCCGATTCAACACATATTCTTTTACAGTTATATTCGGTCTGCGCATAAATAGGTTTGAGGCATAAGGCCCAATTAATGCCTCTGAGACAGGAAAGCACGTTTCGTGTAAAATGACTTTGCAAGGCTAGAAACGATTATTTGCAAGTTTATTCCTTTTTGATTTATTAGAAGATGGTTTTGTTATAATTCTCAAATCTTACGTAATTATCCAGTATATAGCTATTGCTTATGTAATTTTAGGTTTTACTTTAATGCTTACGTAACGATATTCACCATATGTGCCATTTGACCTCCTAATTGATTATTTGGGTTGCCTAATAAATATGATTCAATGTTTGTAACCCAATTTGGCGAGAATTTGCCGGCGGGAAACGTTTACATTTAGGAATAACGGTCTGAAACAAATAGCAGAAACTGTAAAGATAATGTACTTCATACAAAAACAAACTAGACCGAAATCTGTTGCCCCATTGGTGAGAGCGAATGCGGGAAAGGGTAACTGTTTTGACATGATTTCTGCAACGTTGGCTAAGACAGAACTTTTGCCTTTTGTGCTAAAGGCTGACGAAAAAGGTTTGAACTATTTTTACAAATACACTACAAGAAATGCTAGCTTTGGACGAATTTGGATGTTTTGATAATAAATTCGAATGCAGGCACAACTGACACAATTCTAACTAGTTAATACATACAACTATGAAACAACACTGTTTATAAGCGAACCTAGCTAATTTTTATTGCACACTCCGAGACAGAATTTTGCTTTAAACAGATAGAATAAACCAGCACGAAGTCCTTCATTTGCGATTCGTCCGCTCCTTTATCACAGGATTACCTACACGGACGAATCGAGGACCACCTGGTAAAAACGGCTTATCCTGGGGGTCCCCGTGACCCTCGACTAGATTAACTACCTAATTTGCATATTGTTTCGACATAGAAAAAGGTACGCGTTCACACTGTTTATCACACTCATATCCCTCAGATCAACAAGTATTCAACATATAAGCAGACATTTGTGCACATTCATACCATTCACATCCATACAGGAGTTTTAGGGCAGATTTACCATAATTAGTCTCATGCACCAGATGGAACTGCCAAATATGAAAATAATCCAGTTTACCTGGCATTTTGGGTTAGTTAAATGCTAGGTACTTTTGACCAATACAGAGTTATTACGAGTTGCAGCTCGACAATTATTGGTAAGGCTTACTATAATTCGATAAACTCTTGGAGTCCTGGATTTTACCAATATCGCTAGCTACGTTATCAATAAACATTCAATCAGCTCAATTAGTCCAGCGGTGAATTTCTGAGCGTTATTTGGAGGTTGACTAGTTTTGGCAAGTGGTTAGCGGATTATTTAGTGTTGAACCTGGTTTATGGATGGACATCATTAATTGAGCTGATTCGCAACTGTCATTCATACTGATTTGGCAATCATTCGCAACCCTATCGTACAAGGGGAGTTTCCGTGAGTTGCCGCCGCAATCATCCAAAAACATTCATTCTGCATACATGAAAATCAGGACATTCTACAACCATTCAACCAAGCATTCTTGAAATTTGGTTAATTTCCGAACCTCACGTTCCATGAGGGGTTTACCCGAATAACCGCCTTAAGCACTTTTTAGGGACACGTTCGCATTCCAATTTTACAAAACATTCACCCTTCAATTTGACAAAATACTAATAACTATCTAGCTACCGAATTAACTAATAATTTATACTTAGGCTCATTTGCGTAAGTAATTCTTAAACTTTGAACTTTGTTATGCGCGTATTTCATGAATTTGCAATTCCTCAGAATTGCCCACAAAAGAAATTTGGCGACAAAAAATTGAACTTCGTAAGTTTTGGAAAAGATTTCAAATTAAATTTTAATGAAAGCCAGTGAGTAATAATTGCGTCGCAATTATTACTAACAACAAAGAACAATCAATTAAATTAAGCGTATAATTAATTAAGATTATAAAAAATAAGGAAGTCGGCTATTCCTCTTAAACGGCTGATTCATTATTAATAAAGATAAGGCGATAAAGACTCATGTTTTAGGAATTGGTTTTAAAATTCTGTATATTTTTAATCCCTAGGTAATGACTTTAGTGCCTGAAATAAAGACATAATACGGACTGTGGAGTTTTTCAAACAACATTATGGTACTTCTTTTTTGCGAAAAACATGGCCGGCAACTACGTCTTACACCATCTTCTAATTTTTGGTTATTAAACAACAGAAATTGCATTAAAAACTATTGAGGAGGCTATTATGTTCTCTTTAAATGGGAATACTGCATTCTTTTCGTAATAATTCTTCATTCTGACTTTCTTGCAATAGTTGAGACTCCTGGTATTTGGTGTTCCTTTTTTTATTAATCTTAGCCATGAAAGGGAAAGTGACCGCACCCGGTCCACTAAACCATACATTAACATAGGGTCGGGTCTTGGGGGGGGCTTGTCCCTAAAAAATTTTCAGGGGGCTTGTACCTTGAACAAAAATTTTCAGGGGGGCTTGCACCTCAAGAAAAATTTCTCAAAATTTTTCGAAAAATTAACGCTAATTTTATTAAAATTTGCAAAAAATCCTCAATTTTTGGAAAAACTTTCGAAATTTTGCCCGATTTTCCCGAAATACCAAACATTTTAGCTAAAAAATTCCGGCGAAGCCGGAAATTTTTTGAAATTTTACTGTAAAAACTAATTTTTTCCGGCTGGTTTTGGTTACCCCTTGGCCATTTTTTCGTTACCCCTTGTCCCCGACGGCGGTAGGGCTTGTACCTTGTCCGGGTTGGGGGGGCTTGGACCCCCCCAGACCCCCCCGCGTTAACCTATGCACTAAACAAAGAACACCTGTTCTTTCGGAAAGGGGATTGTAAAGATTATCCCTATTATTATAATAATAATAATAATTATTATTATTATTATAATTATTATTATTATTATTATTATTATTATTATTATTATTATTATTATTATCACCTCAAGTGTAATAAGTCATAATTTGAGCTATTTGACTCTAACTAGACTTTGTAGACAACCTTTTTATATGTTAGTAATGAGATAAGTTTAAGCTTTCCCTCTCGTAATAATTATTGAATGCTTAATTGGGAAAGGCAACTCTGATGATAATACATATACAACTACATATAGTTCTGACTTGGACACATTATCATAACTAATCTTTAATATTGGCATGATCTTTTGGTTCCATCTTCTCAGAATCTTCTGTAGAAACTTCTTTTGGGATGATGACCAGTTTCAAACTGACTTTTAACCACTTTTGAACACAAGATTTAAGTCATTTCATTAGGCATTACAACAGTATAATTTCTACCGTATATACGTTTTTATAAAAAATCGACGCTTTTCAAAGAAGCAGTTTTTACAGCTGGTCTCAGGACTAGGCTCTAAAGTAAGGCATATGTAGCGTTGTAAAGAACACAAAGCAAAAGCAAGCTGGTTTAGCTGATGCACAATGAAAAGATGTAGAAAAAACTAACAAACATTATTATACAACTCTTTTGCACTTTTCCTATGTAAAGACTGTGCATATAAATCAGATAATGCACCGTGCAGCGTGCGTATAACTGAGTTATACGCACGGCAGAGCTCCAACTTAGACAGCTCTGCTGCACACCAAAAAGTAGGCCTCCCAGCCATGGCAAGCAACAAGGATTGCTGCCACTTCATGTTGAAATTTGTCTAAACTTAGCTGCCAGCTGCAACATAAATGAGTAAGGTTTCATCAATTAAGGAGAGGTTGAACCGTTGTATAAGTACTTTACAACACACCTTAGCGTTGTTCACTAATTTCTACTGCGTACGTCGTATGGGAAGCCCTCGTGCGTGGCACTCGTGCGCGTCGCGCACTCGTGCCCCACACTCGGCGCTTCCCACACGGCGTGCGTATAAATCAGTGAATGCACGCTAAGGTGTGCTATAAAGTATACTTACAACTACTCTTGATACAAATGTTTTATTATACGCTTTGAATGTAAACTACGGTACTAATATACGCTTTGAATTTGGACGAGGTTCCTAGCTAGTGTTGATACCACCACTTAATTCTGATATAATTTAAATGCCTATTTTAAGATAGCGGGTACTTCTGTAGCTCTGACTATTCCTGTACACCATGCTTTCTGCCTGGACGGAAGGATCTGACGCAGAATCGCTTGGATCTGTCAGTGATCCAGGAATGTCCCAAGACCTCCAAACCCATGGAGACGTTGGTGGAGTGCGCTGAGCTTTGTCCTTCACCGTCGGAAGGTGGGTATCCCTATATTTTCTTGCGCAGTTGCTTGACAATATGAAGTTTACATGCTTTCAATTTTAGGTACAGACGCAATTAACTGATGTAGTTGCTCTGAGTTGCACAATTTAAGTTGAAATAAGTAGTAAACTATTCCCCTATAACATTTATTCTATCATTGCTAGCATTCTGAAGAAAGGGTCGATCTCGTTAGGTGACGATGGATTTTGTTTTAGATTAATGTGTGTTTTATTAATCTTTTATTTTTTTGTTTTTTATTTTTATTATTAATGTTTAATTTTAACTAATTAATGTGTTTGCATCCAAACATTGTAAGCTAAGAAATAAACGTATGATTTGTTCCGCATAAGTTTGCGGCTTTGCTGAAATTGACTGCAAATGTCTGCGCCAACTTGCCATCTACTGCTGACAGAGCAGAAGTTTCTCTGTCCTGGCACTGGCTTCGGAACCGTGTCAAAAAATAAAATCGTGTATACGATGAAACTTTCACGAGTTCCAAACGTTTTCCTTAAAGTTTACACCCATTTTACACACTTCTTTTTGTATTACTTCTTGTTCCTATATTTTTGCTTTCCGGCAGCACCAGCCTTCTATCAGCTTTGCCACATTCATATGAAAGCATGAAAAAAGTTAAGTACAAGGCTTTTTCTTCCTTTTCTTATAGCATTGACGTGCTCATTTGATTGGATTAAGCTGTCTGCCGTATCATAATAAACTCACAAGCTTTAAATGTGTCATGTCACTGTGTTAGTATTAACCAGATTGCAGGCATAAAATTGTTGCAGATGTGTGTGAGGGGACGGAGTTTGAAAAAGCGTCAAATTATGGCTGCCTTTTGCTAGTACCTGACGATACGTACGAAAAAGCGGCAAAACATTGCCGAAGCCTGCATTCACTTGCACGACCTGCCGTCTTTTTCAACATGACAGAGTTGGAGTTAATCCGAATCTTTATGTAAGTAGTGGCATTCGTTTGTCTGTATTGTCGTTTTAAGGATTCTTAGTGCAGAAGATTGTAAACTAGAAACACCAATGGGTGACTCTGAAAATGTTGCACGAGGATTTCCATGGCGTTGTAATAGTCGGAATTTTATTGCATTTTTAGCAGAGAAAATATTTAATAGTTTTATAATTTATAGTTTGCAATTTAAAATCTAAAGCGTTTAGGGGCTACATTGTTTGAGTTGGACAAATTGGAGTAATAAACTTTTGGAGTAGAAACATAAACATTGAGATTGACGGAAAATTAATGAAAGATTTTACATGTGGCTGAGAAAACTTTGGTAATTTGATATAATAGGTTATCCTGAAGAGTTGACGAATAGGATTTTCTTCCAAGATATCGTCCGTCTTATCAACCTTGCATATTTTTCTATTATAAGCCATCAACGTGAACACTGAACATAGACAAATACTCCCAAATTGTCTGGCGGCAGTTGGTCACTTGTTACGATATTTAATTTTACACTAGTGCACTATGATGAGCACTCTGGCGCGAAATGTTGCTGCTGATCGGCCGAAAATTTCGTCGATCGCCTTGTCCAGTCGGTCGATTGTTTGAGAACGAAACCGGCCTGGCCGAAAGCAGCTGGTAGACGATTCGATAAAGACAAATGGCCAATTCCTTAATCGATGAAAGTAGTATCAGTACATTAAAGTGTACCTATATAAGTCTACGTAAGCGGCTGTAGAAAATTGTTTCTGACCAATATAACCGTTCGACCGTTGAAGGCCGGTGTCGTATGCTACTTTTCCCCCATGCTAGATAGATTCCCCCCCTAGCTTATATTGCACATGACTACGCATATGTATTGAAATTTATTTAGGCGTAAGGGGGAAACTTTAGCATGATGACGTCAGCATGTAATCCTTTCCCCCTTAGGCATTTAACATTTTAACATTCACACAAACTTAATGGTAGTTTTGAGTGGATTATATATTTTAATATAGTTTTACGATGTTATTCTGCGCTTTTAAGATATCGAAAAAAGTATGAGACATTTACAAACCACAAATTTCGTCTTGTTGTAGCGGTACCCTGTGTAACTAACCTAACAATAATACCGTTACCCCGCGAGAGCAACTCAAGCGAGGAGACCGTGGCACAAGTGAATGACACACCAACCGCGCAGGAGCCGACCGGGGAAACCTCGCCAAATTTGTAGACCTAGTGAGGGGGTGACACGTGCTCACCTCAGAATAAATACTAAACTAACCTAGGAGCTCAATAATGACCTAACAAACACACACAAACAAGTGGATATATTTAATACGTAACAATTCAAGTTATAGAGAGAGCAATCATAAGAACTTATTATAAGCAATTAAATGACAACAGATATAACTTAGGGGGCGTGGCCCAACTGTCAGACAGTTACACAGTAAATAAACTTACACGCACACTCACCAATTATTAAAGGGCGAAGTCCCGCTAACGTACCAATATACAGTTCACTGTGGGACCTCCCAGGGGAGAAAAATATACAATGGACATAGGGAGAGAATAGAGAGAGAAAGCGACTGTACATTTTAAGGTGGACAAACCCAACACTGAAAGGAGGAGAAGTTTGACGGATAATCCCCTCCCAAGAGAAGCGCCCTCTAGCTGGGGTGTCCCAATCATGTAGCTCCAAGGGGGGTCCCCACTCAAACCAAAGCCGAGCCTATAGGTGGAGCTACATGATACGTGGAGGAATGCTTGCTGACTAGCAAGCCCGTTAGTAGCTAAGTAAAATGATTTCGTAATAATTGTAGTAACGAAAAGGTTGACCGTTAGTCAGCCACTTGCGTTACATTGTCGCGAAAGTATAAGGTGTAAGTGAATCTTACATATTTCTAATTAACTTTAATAAAATATTTAAGATCTCATATTACAGCTTAAGGTCTTATTACGGCTTAGATATAACCAGTGCAGTCAAGGTAAGATTTTTCTTTATCTAATAATTGTAGTATTTTACCAATGCACCAAACAATCCTTTAGTAATCCATAACTACAAGACTAATAAGGACAGTAATCCATGGCGCTTCCAGCCAAAATTTCAGTAATCCAAAATCCTGCCAGCCAAAAGGATAGTAATCCATAGCGCTACCAGTCTAAATTTCAGTAATCCAGTGCGCTGCCAGCCAAAATTGCAGTAATCCATGAAGCCGATACCACAGAATCGGATTAAACACCAAATTTATTCTTATTCCTGCTTTTTCAAAAATGTGGCTCAAGGCCACGTTCTAAGGACAATTCTTCAAATTCGACCTAAAAATTAGTTTTTCCTTCTCAAGATCTGTGCTGTGTTACATTGGCTGTTTTGAACTGCAGAAATTCAGCAATTTTTTCGAGTTTATTTTTTATTCACAGACACAGTTAAGAGGAAATAAAGGTAGTCCTGATGGTTTTGGCCTCTATTTTTTTAAACTAGCAGGCTTAGAGTCCAGATTCCGTGTTTTGAAATAAGATACGATTAAGGACGTCCCATAAGTCAAACTAAGTGCTTGTTTTTTGTTTATAGCGAGCTGAAAATGTTTATTAACGTTTAAATACTACGGTAAAAGTAATTGTTTAGTATAACCAGCGGTACATAATAGATAAGACTGTGACACCTGTGGCTTTCTGTTATCCTTTGGAGGTACATACTCTGTACGCTTACGGCTGACCCCATAAAACGTGTCCCTAGTCAGTGCACAAATGTGTACCCAGTACACGTTTCTGTACGTGCACTAGCGTTATATCTTTACGTGTTGATGCTCGAAAACACAACGCCTGTGTGCGTCCAATTTGTGTCTGCTTCTAGCTTTAGAACGCAAAGATAGCGACCAGAAATATATGAAGTGCACATACACATTTGTGGGGGGTCAGCCGTTAACCAACAGCCGTATCGAGAGCTGATAACAGAGAGCTTACCTTTTGCCGCACTCCTATATTATGTACTCTTGGTATTGGGAATTTAACACGTTAAATAACATCCTGCTACGAGATATATACTTACAACTACCAGCATTTTTATTTAAAACAGAAGGAGGAAGGATCTTCATAACTCCTATATTACTACCATATTATTAAAATAAGAAAGTGAGAATTTCAGTATGCCAAATCATCCTCTTTTGGGCTAAATATTAGAGTGGGAAGTTTTGGCATGCTAGAATTTCCCCTTTTAGGCAAACATGAGAGGGGGAAATTTCGGCATGCTAGAATTTTCTCTATTAGGCTAACATTAGAGGGGGGAATTTTGGCATGCGACACCGGCTTGCTCACCCTTCTTCTCCCTGCCAGCCAGCAATTGTTTCATAATTCCCGCATTGAAAATGGTTTTGATCTGGTTATCATTTTTCTGTGATTTAAAAGTCAGTTGTGCTCTTGCCTATTGTTCAAATCTAAATTTCTTTAGTTTCCAAAAAAAGGAGAAAACATTTTTCGCAGGTAATTTCATTAAGAATGCTTGTATTTATTTGATGAGGATTCAACTGTGAACAAACTTCAAAATTCCAACTTATTCTTCTCTGTGTAGGAACGAATAGCAAATATTAAAAAGATTTACAAATCGGTGAAGTCGTGGATAACGGCAACCTGTTTGCACATTAAGTGTTGAAATTTCAGCAACCTGACAACCAACAGATTCAATTTATGTTATTTCTATAGTTAACCTCTGATCAACTTAAATTTAAATTAATATTGAAAATTATAGATTATATCAAGAGTACATAATGATAAGAGTATGACAAGCCTATCACTCTATGCAGTGAAGACAGAAACTATGCGATGCTCGCTAACGGCTTACCCCCCACAAATTGACCCCCTCTCACACCGACCCTATATGGGTACATGGTCCAAACGGGGTTCGCTCACTGTTTTGCATAATTACACGCTGAAATTAACAGGGGCCCAATTTGGGGAGGGGGTGCAAGCGTGTATGCTTAACACATAGATGTACAAAATATACTAACGAACGACCCCCGTTTGGAACTATGTACCCATATAGGGGCGGTGTGAGAGGGGGTCAATTTGTGGGGGGGGGGTAAGCCATTAGCGCGCATCGTACAGTTTTTGCCTTCATTGCATAGTGTGACGCTTGTCACACTCTTATCATTATGTACTCTTGATTATATCGAGTATCGAAAATGATTGATGTATGATTATTGGAATGAAAAATTTTGGTATATCTTTTGGTTTTCTACTTTTTCTGTAACTCATTAAAATTTGGAGGTCAAGATTGAAATTCTTTTCTTTTGCTATCAGAGTGCTGCAGTCGTGAGCAAAATCCCACCATCCAACGTTGAATGAGATTTAAATCCCACCTTATCCATCTGGTATGTTGTTGATGTTTGTTGTTTCCTGGATCTTCTGACATGGCCAATATGATTGGGACGGCTTAAACACATCCCGTAGGAAATCCACCACCGCCTTGGGGACCTCCGACAGGACAGCCAACGAAGGATTCGTTCCCAGGTACCGTACCCAGGAGGGAGTGTGCGCTGGGCAGTCTATAAGTAGGTATTGTTGGTCCTCGGGGCACTGCCCACAGTTTGGGCAGTTTGGACTGTCTGCGAGGACGATTCTGTATCTGTACTGGGCCAACAGTTTTGAGTGGCCGGTACATCTCACATGGAAAAAGGTGGACAGTTCTGATTTAGTGATTCCTAATTCGGCCTCCGGCGGAGGAAGCTTTCCACCTGGATAGATTCCAAGATTGTCAAACTGGCATCTATCTTCTATCGTCTTCATCCTGAAATGTCTCCTGATTGAGGATTGGGCGGAACTATAGTCCACTGGAACATCAGGCTGATTTTGATTTTTGGAGGCTTCATTTGCAGCGCTGTCAGCTTCTACGTTTCCTTCAATGCCGACATGAGATGGAATCCATTGCATAGTAACGTGTCCACCCAATTCCGTTATTTCCGCCAATTGTGACCTGATTCTGTTGATTAGAGCTGAGCCACCGGTCGGATTCGAGGTGGCTAGTTTCGCGATGTTGAACTGTGAATTTAAGCAGATCCTGGCTTCTGTCCAGTTGGCATTCCAGTGGTCTACGGAAATAATGGCCACCGCACCACCATTTTTGGTGCATTCCAACACTTATCCGTCTGTCCAGATGGTAACATCGGATGGAGGAAGCGACTGGAGGGTGTACAGTGCACATCGGCGGAGTTCCTCCTTGTTTGAGGATTTGCTGACCATATCATTGAGACATGGCAGGAAGGTGGCTGACACTCCCAGCCACGGCGGGGCTGACGGTAGCCGCAGCTCATATCTTCTGTGGTTTGACAGTCCGATTTCGTTGCTGATATTGGAGCCAATCTGCCGCCGTGATTTCTGTGACTTCAGCCGTTGTGGGACCTCTCGCTCAGCAACTGTCCTTCTTGGGTTCTGAGCCGGCAACCGTAGGGACTTTTCATAGGCGCAGGCAACCAGCTCCTCTCCTCCAACCAGTTTTGAAGGCGGGGATCTTAGCTTCTGATCGAACATAGTTTGCCGGTGACCCTGCACAGCTTTCGGTGATTACACGGGCAGCAAAATTCTGGATGACCGTCAGCCTGGCTACTGAGGCTACTGGCAGACGAAAACCAGGCAAGGAGGGCATATTCCAGGACAGAGCGGATATAGGCTACGTACATTGTTCGGAGGTCTTCCTTTCCTGGGCCCCACAACCGCGCTTAATGTAGCAATGCGTGCCCGGCACCGAGATTTAAGCTTGTAGGCATGCGGCCCAAACAACCTATTTCAGTCGAAGACAACTCGCAGGAAAACTGGGTTGGGGTCGTAAGGTGCTGGATTGCCGCCACACGGTACTGGATTGACATTTTTCCACATTGATCTTGACTTAGTTTTCGCTGGCCCAGGCGTGGCTAGCGTTGAGAGAGTCCTGGATTCTGGCTTCAGCCACCCGGGATATCAGGGTCAGAGCTCCATATCGGGATAACATCATCGGCATAGATGCTGCCCTCAACTTCTGGTGGTAGGTCCCGCAGTATGTCGCAAGTGAAGATCAGGAATAGCAGAGGCGACAGTACCGAGTCCTGGACTGTTCGCTTAGCAGGTGGCCGTTTCTGGAATCTATCAACCGTGGTCTGTGTGATTCTGCAGATGTGGTCTTTGGTAGACCTGAGTTGCCTAAAGTCGGCTTGGTTCGCGGACAGCTTGTTGCTGTGTTCCAGTCAGAACTGCAGTCTCGCTTTCACCATAGCTTCCATGAGCTTGCCAAGACACCTCGTCAGGCTGATAGGCCTGTGGGATTTCGTATCGTTGGCTGGCTTCCCCCGTTGCAGTATTAGAATTATATCTGCAGTGCTCCACTGCTGTGGTATCTCTCCCGATGACCATGATTGGTTGGTGAGCTCTTGCAGGAATTTCTTTGCAGATATGGGCAGGTTCGTAGCATCTCATTGACGATCCCGTCTCTGCCGGGACGTTTTCCGGATTTCAGGTTTCTCAGCGCTTGGTCCAGTTCGAGCCCGGTAAGGCCGAGCACATAGGATCTGGGCGAGACCTTGGTCTGGGTGGTTTTAGTGCCTTCAGGACTGAGATCTTAAGCTCCTTTCTTTGGTTCGTTGGCTTAACGTAGCTGACTTTGGCATACTGTTGAGCACAGGTTTTGGCTTTGGCTGCGTCCTGAGTCTCACTTTTCAGGCAGACTTCAGACAGGCGTCCATCTGGAATCATCCAATTTGTCAACATCATTATTCTGGAAAGACGTAAATGTTAATTAGGCATAATACATATTTTTGGGCCAATGTAGCTGTAAACTAACAGGATCTGACTGAATATATAGTAACTCAGTATTAAATTAATGTTTAGCAGGCAGCGCCAAGATGTCGAGGACTTTGTCTACCTTGGCATAACAAGACATCAAAACGGTAAGTTGCATTTAAGTTGTATGAGAAGAGACAGTTCAGTCAGTCAGAGCCAGCACAAGCTTTAAAATAAAACTAATACAATCACAGCCACATGAGGACCATACGCACGAGAATGGCCAATGGAACTTGCATTTCAAGTTTGCCTAGCATTCAGGATCAGGATAAACAATATTGATTGGCGGCTGGCGTTGTGCTTGTGCAAGAAAGTTAAATTGAGTTGAAAGCTGCATCATGATGCAGATTGTGCTTGTGTTTGTGCAACACTTCAATGGTGAGAAGTGAGAACCGGTTGTTCTTGTCCCGAGAAGGGCGAAATAGTGCGGAATATACCGAACCTGCCTGGTAGCATCTTTGAGTCAATCTGAAGCGTCTTTGATGCAAAAATGTACAACTTCAACTTCAATTTAACAAGCAAAAGTGTCTGCAAACGGTTAAGAGTAGTTTAATAACATTTACACTAATTGTAGGCCTGCTGCGCAGTAGAATGTTTATACTGGGCAAAAGGCGATTTCAGCGATTTTAAGCTTTTCTGCCATTTGTTGGTGAATCTTAATATATATTTTACAGTTTCTATCTTTCTTACCCATTAAAGTCATAATAATGTTAGCACATAATAAGGGCGGTGATATCATGTCATAAAATTAATCACTAATGGTCTGCAAAATGCAATGCTGCACACTGGCATTTAGAACCAGTTTTCACTCATTCTATATCTTCAAATTGTGACAAACTTATGCTTACTTTTTTGAGTCATCCTGTGTCGGAAAAAATGGAGAGAAACAAAAGGTTAAACTAAAGCTAACCTTAAGTGACAACAGTTTCATAGTGTATACTAAAATCATATATACATGCTATCCGTTGAACCAGGAATAATTATAAACCAACACAAAAAGACAACAATTAAACTCAGATTTAGGTGCATTCTATATTAAATATTATGCATTACAAAAATTAGGTACATACATGTGCTACAATTTAAAAAATACAAATATGTGCCATGGAATTAAAGTACATATCCTAAAGATGAGTGCTCATAGCCCCATGCGTCTCACCGCCCAGCCTCACCAGGTGCGCACCTGGCATGGGGAAACTGGGCGGATATGTACTGTTCCATGTGTGACGTGAATGTGAGTACACAGATAATTTTAGTAAATTACAACAGCTGTTGTCATTATAAAATAATTTTCGGTTTAAATTTTAAATATGAAATGAATGGAGTATGTTAAACGTACTCTGAGCTTTTTTCGATTTAAAATTATTTATTTCATTTTTGAGTTTGGTAATTGAATATCCTCTAGGATATAACTTTTGAATTAAATTATTAACTGAATATTTCCAAAAGTCAACATTTTCGGATAATTTCCACAGACGGTCTAATTCATTTCTAAAGATAATATACGCACGTACAGTAGAAAAATTACTATTAATATGAGGAAATTTTATAGTTTTAAAATTAAATTTTTCTGTTGTATCAAATGGCTTAAAAATAAATTTTTTATCTATAATTTCAATGTTAATATCAAGAACCTCTGCTGAAAAAGGATTATCATTTTGACGAACTAAAGTTAAGGAAATGGGATGCATGTCTGAAATTATGCGTTCAAATTTATTTCTATCATTGAACACAGTTAAATCGTCCATGTAACGAAAAATATTTAATAACAAGCTTGCAGCTTTCCAATCTTTGGAGTATAAAACAGTTTTCATATAATTAAATTCACAGTTAAAAAGAATAAGATTTACAATAAAAGGTGCACAATCTGTTCCCATGGGGATGCCAATTTTTTGATGAAAAACTAAGTTACCAACACGAAAATACGTATTTTACAGTTTCTATCTTTCTTACCCATTAAAGTCATAATAATGTTAGCACATAATAAGGGCGGTGATATCATGTCATAAAATTAATCATTAATGGTCTGCAAAATGCAATGCTGCACACTGGCATTTAGAACCAGTTTTCACTCATTCTATATCTTCAAATTGTGACAAACTTATGCTTACTTTTTTGAGTCATCCTGTGTCGGAAGTTGGAAAATTAAATCTACGTGTAAATCATGCTTTGCCATTTTAAAGCGTTGGTTACATGCATTTATGCAAAAAGCTATCTTTTGCACAGTGGTTGCATGGAACGCAGATGGCTGAGCTAACATAAAAGGATAAACAGAACAACAAAACTGACCTGCCAGATCCGCTCGCTTTTGCACTCTGTTGCCTATCTTTGAAACCAACCCTCTGGAATTTTATATGAAAAGTCCGGCGGTTGAACCGTTTGAAAATCGGCTTTTTGGTGGCTTTTTGGCAAAATGGCACTTTTTTGCAGAGGGTTCTTTGAGAACGTTTCAAATGGTAGAAAATAGTGTAACCGATTTTAATTTCAGTTTCAGTTTCAGTCGGCGGTCCAAGACGGTTTCAGTTTCAGTTTCAGTTCCAGGTCTTCTCCCAGAATATATAGTTTCAGTGACAGTTTCAGTTTCAGTCGGGATCGTAAAATAACTTCAGTTTCTGTCGGGATCGTAAAATAACTTCAGTTTCAGTTTTAGTTCATTCGAAAAACCGCAGTTTCTAGCCCTGAGACATACATATATTGTTTAAATTTATAATTATTTACACTCCTACTGCAGAGTATTAACAAATAAACCGCTTAAATCCTTCAAATCTTCATGTTTTAGAAAAGACTGAGACTAAAGTCTGACCAAAAAGTCTTGGCACCGAACTGTGAGCGTTTGTCCTGAGATAACCTTTGAAGTTAGCCTGTATAAAGTATATATTTATAGAAACCTCAGGAGGAGGAGAATCCGGTAAAACCATCATATCCGGTCTATATCCGGTTACCGGATGCCAAATCGATAAAAACGGTTCAGATTCGGAAAGAGAATGGTAATTAATTCATACTCTAGCATATTGGTCCTTGGCCCAAGACATCTCCGAAAATCCGGTCACATCCGGTCTATGTCCGGTAACCGGATGTCTAGGTCACAAAAACTGTACAGCAAGATGGGTAGGTAGTACAGTTTCGCTGATTGAATTTTTAGATTCAGCGGGTCGAAATTAGTCTATATACGAAGTTTTGTCCAATTTGGGCCAGAATTGCGTGATTTATGGTCGTATCCGATGCGAAAAAAACCGGAAAAATCGGTTTTTCCGGTCTGGTGCTCGGAATCGCGGATAAAAAATGTTAGTTAATTAGTTAATCGAATATCCGGTGGATTTCCGGTTGTGAGCTTTGAAATTTGAGATTTCATGAGCTATTATCTCAGTATCCGGTTGGTTCGGAAGTCAAATTATTTCATTAAAATGACATTTTGTCTATCCCTAACAAGCATCAACCTCAAATTACTTCATATCTGCTGTAATGTTTGAGTGATAGCGTTTTAAAAACGTGGTGATTTTGCTTGTTTTGTGTAATTGTTAAACCGGATATGAGATTTGATCCCATACGCTTAGCTTTGTCGCACGCAATATAGCTTATTTTTGAACCATTTTTAATACGCTATCATTCAAAAACTACAGCAGATCTGAAGTAATTTGAGGTTGATGCTTGTTAGGGACAGACAAAATGTCATTTTAATGAAATAATTTGACTTCCGGACCAACCGGATACTGAGATTATAGCTCATGCATTCTCAAATTTCAAAGCTCAGAACCGGAAATCGACCGGATATTCGATTACTTTGACACCGGTAAAATACAAGTAGCCTCCCAAATATTCATTGTGCCAAAAACTAACATTTTTTTATAAGCGATTCCGAGCACCAGACCGGAAAAACCGATTTTTCCGGTTTTTTTTTCGCACCGGATACGACCATAAATCACGCAATTTTGGCCCAAATTGGACAAAACTTCGTATATAGACTAATTTCAACCCGCTGAATCTAAAAATTCAATCAGCGAAACTGTACTACCTACCCATCTTGCTGTACAGTTTTTGTGACCTAGACATCCGGTTACCGGACATAGACCGGATGTGACCGGATTTTCGGAGATGTCTTGGGCCAAGGACCAATATGCTAGAGTATGAATTAATTACCATTCTCTTTCCGAATCTGAAGCGTTTTTATCGATTTGGCATCCGGTAACCGGATATAGACCGGATATGATGGTTTTACCGGATTCTCCTCCTCCTGAGGTTTCTAAAAATATATACTTTATACAGGCTAACTTCAAAGGTTAACTCAGGACAAGCGCTCACAGTTCGGTTCCAAGAATTTTTGGTCAGACTTTAGTTTTAGTCAGAGTTTAAGGTCTTTAAAAAATCTAGTTTCAGTTTACGTTTCGGTTTCGGTCGGCCGCCTGTTTCAGTGTCAGTTTCAGTTCCAGGTCTCATTCCAAAATAGTTTCAGTCTAAGTTTCAGTTTCAGTGCCTGAAACTGAAACCTGTACAACCTGAAACCTACCTTAGTTTCAGTTTCAGCTTCAGTGCCTGAGACATCACTAGTAGAAAATTGTAACCATTTATACGAGAACACTCGCAGAAAACTATTATCTATAAGCTGTTTTCAGTTTTATCAGGTCATATGTACCATGCACGACAGGTCAAAAAAGTTACTATATTTCCTTTTCGTCAGGCAAAAGCATCGAGTTCTACAAATGTGAAAAATAATAATTCGTCAAAAATATTATGTTAAAAAATTATTAAAACCAAAAGTCGAAAACCACTCAGAAGCGACTCCTAGTCCTTAACAGTGATTCGGCACTCACAAAAACGACCTAATACAAGCATTTTCCAATGCACAAGTGCGTACATTCATCCGACAGTGTCACCCAAAACCTTGTAAATTAGAACTGTAACCGGAAGTTTACACAGCAGCTCAAGACCGTTTTCCCTTGAATGGCCTAGGTTGCATTTTTGTTAGTATAAGAATTTACTTCATACAGCTCCTGATTTTGGTACTTTCTTTAGGAAAATGGTTGGAATCGCTGACGCAACAAGTATGTCATGGTTTAAAGTTCGCAAGTTTGGATCTGGAGCTTGAGGGGACACATTGTGCTGGAATATCAACCGTTTACTTTCTCGATGACGGTTTGTCCAAAAGAAGCTGTGAAGAAGCAAAGCAACTTTTGTGTCAGATCCCTCGTGACTATGAAGGCCCTTGCTAAACATAAGTCTTGTATGGATGTAATTGTTGGTTTGTCGCCACTTCCAAAGGATTAGGGATTAGGGTATTATTCATCCTACTCTTTTAGCTCCCTCCCTCATTAACGTAAGCTAGGCTCAACGCCAGGAGATAAAATTTTGTGGGCTGGTGGGAGTTGGCCCCAACGGTGCCTGAGTACGCAAACCTAGCAGGTTTCGCAGATTCCGTGAAAGGCATTAGATCCTTT
Source organism: Trissonchulus latispiculum (assembly GCA_030248195.1). NCBI lineage: Eukaryota > Metazoa > Nematoda > Enoplea > Enoplida > Ironidae > Trissonchulus > Trissonchulus latispiculum. Next base: position 8,724 of record JASAND010016299.1, on the reverse strand, counting down.
CATCCAGACAACCGGTTTTCAGCCGACCAGATGAAATCTTTATCGTTTATGACTGACTGACTAGAAATTGTGCGTAAATATTCATATTCATACATTCATACATATTCATGCCCAGCTTCGTAAGAGTTTTTGCTTGTAATTAAAACAACAAAAGACTAAACAGAAAGATTCCAGCCGGTACAGTGCCATGTGGTGGAGAGTTTGGAAGCCCAGTCCCAGCGCACCAGTGTCAGCAGAATCTTGCTAGGTTTGGGTGCTCACTTTACTGTACTCACTGCTTTGATAGACCCACTAGTCTATGAAAATTTCATTGCTCTGTTCCCCACCCAGTATTAATTTTTTTAGTCGCAAGGGGAACCCAGCTATTCTAAAAATGGGTCGAAACCCTTTTGTCTCCAACTGGGTTTAAATTATGTGTGAGTGTAACTCGGAAAAGCAGATTTCTAATGTTGAAACAAATTCGCTGTAGCTGGAACCATGTTCTATATAATAACCAAAAGTTACACTGTCGGAGACCGTAACACTGAGCAAATTTTAGAAACACTTGATATGAGTGTCTTTGAACGCATTAGTCAACTGAGGTTACAGCAGGATGTTTTGTAGGAGACCTGCTTAGATTATGTATCAAGTGGTGTTAAGCAATAGTTAATGGAAATTCCTTATCCCGACTTCGCTTTCATAGGCAACCATTTCAATAAAAATGTGTCATCTTGTCAAATTGTCTCTCATTTGATTGAAATGTTGGTCCTATTGTAATTCGAGCACGTACATAGATGCCTAATCTGCAATTGAAATTTTTGAGAGCATATTTAATAAGAACATGCCCAAAGGTTCCTTCCTCGATTTCAGCAGGAAGTCTAGAAAAAGCGTATACGCTTTCTTCGATTAACTTTACAATTTCAGTTTGTTACGTGTTAACTACCTTGCAGCTAAAATTTACTCACTTTCCTACCTGCCCCTTTTAAGGACAACCATTTCCAGATGAAAGCGGCAAAAAAGGAAAATACTTTCAGGCACAGATACTTTTGTAAACAGATATTACTGAGCAGTTTTGTGCTGTAGAAGTCCAATTTTTTTTAAAAACATTTCGAAACGTTGTCAATATATGTTGACCCTCGATACGGCAATGTTGCAAACTAGGTCAAAGGTAAAAGGTATGATTCATATTGGGATTAATCGAAAACTGCCAATACAGAATATGGTCATAACAACGAAACGAAATCCTAACAAAGAAGCGGCGGCAAACCATTCATGTCAACTTAGCTTCTTGTTATTGTCAACAGCCATAAACATTGTTTGTCACCTATACCTTATAATATGATTATTATATATTACTATATATATATAAACAACTGAAATACTAAATCACTACGCTCCTCTATGTTATTACCCAGATGTATATAATCCATGCATCCACAAACTCGGTACAGTGTTGAATCCAGTCGCAGTTCGTAACTTACCTAGAGTCAACTACATTCTGAACCAAATACATATATGTAGATAAGTTGTAGTTAGCTGAACATCCAGCCAACTCATCACTGGTTGAATTGTATAAATGAATGTTCAAGCCTATAATTAAAAATTCGAAAGCAATTTGATGACCAATTAAATAGATTGATGGCGAACAATTCAGAGGGATAATGTATTAAGTTTCTAAATTGTACTTTAAGCGTTTTAAGAATTTTTTGTCCGATTTAGGGCCAGTATTTCTACTGGCGTTATATTGTAATGTGGAGCGCGTTGCTCATTGCTATGATATGACTGTAATAGGACACACCTTATACTTCTACCAGGGCTGGTGGACCAGGAAGAAACAAAGGACAAACCCGAACGGGAGGCGTCAGGCACCCTCGTACCCACGAAACCACCTTCCTCAACTTGGCAGCCCCACTTTTTGAGTCAAAGTCAAAACTAATTGAGACAGTTAGTTTATGGTGAGGACTAAATGAGACAAGACTTATTTTATTTGAGACACCGATTATTAATTCGCAATGCTTAAAACATTTGTGGGACTGCTAAGTTGAGGTGTGCAGCCCCACTTTTGAGTCAAGCCTTTACTCTTTGCCAGCATTTCAGGCACACATAGTAACAAATGAGACACGTACGAACAGCTTTATATATAGTAGTAATTCCTAAATATTTTTGAAAAAACTGAAAATTTTAATTGTTTGGACGGTCATTGTTTCGTAGCTATGCGTTGGCTCTGCTAGTATTGGACGGGGGCATTAACTAGAGTTTGCTTCAAAGAACAGAAGATGTGGCTGTTTTACACTTGTTTGGATTGCTGGGGGGGGGGCAGGAGGAGGCGCATAGCGATGACTCCCCCCAAACCATAAATTCTTTTAGTTCCAAATAACATATCCTTAAAATCCGAAAGTAATTTTACTATTAAATAGTTATTTTCGGGCTTATTCTGGGAAGATTTCTTGGGGGAGCCTTTGACGGAGGACACAATATTTATTAGGGGGGGGACGATGAGTTTTCTGAAAATGTGCTAAAAATCACGTAATTTTTGTAGCATCCACTACAAAATCAGGAGTAGAAAAATGGCGAAAAACGGCCAAAATTTGGGAAAATTTTGCAAACATTTCAAAAATGTCCAAATTTTTGGCTTAAAGTGTTCATTATTGCGAGAAATAAACGTTTTTCACTGTATTGTGGACTTTATGACGATAAGCTTTTAAACTCAAAATTTTCATTGCCAGCCACCATGCTTCTGAACGCAAAGTAGGTCCCTCACAAATTCCACCACACCAGTGACGGCCTGATATGTGCAGGAGTAGTCTCGTTCTTGTACCACTAAGATAGATGTGTTGGGGGGACCCCCCATCAAAATGACAAATTTTGGCGACCCCTCCAGATTTTCGGATTTTGGCTACCCCCCCCAGATTTTTGGCCCAAACCTATGGTAACAGCCACATCTTGATTCTTGATCTCGATTGTTCTGGACTTCTGCCCCAGTGCAGATTGTGTTGGCTTGCATTATCCATTGGATGACATCCACATATTTAATTGCGTGTATGTTTGCTTGGATCTGCTTAATTAACATTAAGTAATTAAGCATTTTCAAAATACGTACATGACAATATCACTACTGCAGGAGAGTTTAGAACAACGTATTGTCGTGCTGATGGATTCTTGGACAGTTGGGTATGTCACATTTTGAGTTATCATATTATTGTTGGACCTTATGGAGATTAGAGTTGTGTTCTCTCCATGTGACAACTTTAGTTTACCTTTACAGTGAAAGAATTCCAAAAAATGTGAATTGCACACATATTATTTTCAGATTTTTCTAGCTTAATTTAAAAGATTCAAGGTATTTTCCCACGTCACCTATGTACATCAGGCCTCATACTACCCAAAATCAAAAAGAAAAAATGTAGGAATATTTTGTAAATAAGAGGAAAAAGTTGGAATTTTGCGGAAAAAGTAGGAATTTCTGCAGACAATACTTGCGATGGACGCACTCTAATACGTAAGACATGAAGTTATGGAAATAAATTTTACTTTAGTTTGACGCACTGGCTTATCCAGGGGGTCTCGTGGCATTGCCCCCCAACAGAAACATTCTTGTAAGAGAGGGACTTTTTAATGTTTAAAATTTTTAAATTTCCCCGCTTGCACAGCATTTGTGTCTGAATTCAATTTCAAACATTTTTGCGCATACGGTCTAGTTGGGATTTTAGTAATCTTTACGTATATATAGTCAGGGGGAGGGGGAGGGTAAAAAATAATGATTTTCTAAATAAAGGTTATTACTTGCTAGTTGCTATATAGTAAAGGTTCGAAAAAAAAATACGATTTGGCAACTTTTTGGATAATTTTTGTAGGATTGCCGTAGAGATCTTGGATATGGCCCAGCATGTGTGGGGTGGGGTCTAGTTTCTCCCCATGCCCAAACTTCCCGGGCAAGGGCTGTGCTTTCAGAAAAATTTTGAAAATTGACCCAAATCGAAAAAAATACGCGGGGTCGAAAAAATGCAGGGCCAAAAATTCGCCCTTTCATTATCTAGTGCCAAAATGACTATACAAATCGTATATACAGATGCTGCTCATGCATCTTCCGTTGACTATTGACCCATCTTTCCAGGTTAATTTTTATTAGATAGGCCGCCTACCGCATATGGTCCGAAAAACTTTTTCATCTGGCCCGATACATTTTATCACGCAGTAATGTCTATAACGTTGCAGTAATGTTGCACTTGTTTGTTACTAATAATTTTTGTTTTCGTTTGTTGAATTAATACAATACAATACAATACAACGTTGCTTATTCAGTGGCCATATTTTGTTTTTTATTCTTAACAAACGTAACGACAAAGAAAAAATATCCAGCAGACATCTAGAAGACCTTCTGAAAACCGTCATAGATGGTCATGGCTGTTAACATAAGTTCTGGAATCCCAATGCCTACCGGAAGGGGTCGTCTACGTTGTTTTTAATACCCGGAATATCGTCGACTTTTGTTACCGAGACTGTAGCAAGCAATTTGCAGCGGCTTGAGGTCCTGAAAATGCAGTAGCTACAGCCTACTCGCTTCTAAAATTGAATCAGTAGTAATGGAATCACTGCGATAGCTGTGAATGCTATCATAAAACAGAACTAAATGTCATTCCAGTAAAGTTCTGCTCAGTTGAGGACAAATTTTCAAGCCAATCATACGACACTGTAGTAAGATAAAGATTGACCCCCTTGGAACCAACCCAGGAGACCGTCAGTGCATGCTACATCCATGAATGCGGTTAAAAACGCCGAAACTCGACACCTGGTAGATTTCTAGCAGCTAAAATGAGAATTTTTAGGTGTATTTTTATTTCTGGCCCAAGTGCCCAGCGGGATCCGAAAAAATACACCCGCTGCTGTGCGGCGCAGGGGCGCCCGAACCTATTGCCAAAAAACTAGAAGCAATGTGTATTATGTTAAAACAATAGGTGCTACTATAGCTTTAGTGTAGCGAACAAGAGCCAAAATGTTGCCAACTGATCCAAAAGTTGAAAACCAACTTTTCCATAGTACCATATTTGTCCTCAGCCTGCGTGAGTGCGGGGCCTTAGGGAAACAGCCATACCATGGCTCGATATAAATAAGCTTGCGCTATTATGGGGTACAGTTTGGCTGGGCTCCGTAGCTTCTAGCCTGAGTTACGGTAGGTGTATTTTTTTCGGACCCGACCGGTGTATTTTTTTCGAACCTTTACTATAGACTGTAGCTAGCCAGACGGTTTTCTACCAGCATGTAGGATTTCACCTGCACTTTCTATACCACCAGTAAAAACAGCATTCGGTTGTACTTTAAATTGGGTTACCCAATTGGGTATGTAAAAATGGCTGGGGGAATACCCCCCCCCAATTACACCTTTGATTGGGGGGTTTGGGCATAGGTGTACCAGGCTACAGTTTACTCCCTGTGAGACCCCCCACGGAGAGGCCAGACCCCCATCCCCCCCCCCTAAAATGGGGTCCAAACAAGAGGAAAATGCTAAATTTTTGCAAATTGTCTAGAAACAGTTAAAACGCTTAAAAATAGGTTTTAAGTTTAGTTTTTTTATTTTCAATACGGGTGGTTTTTTATTAGATTTATGTCGAAAATAGTCGATTTGATGTCCAAAAAGAGCCATTTTTAGCTGAAAAGAATTTGGGTACAGTTTGGGTACAGTTTTTTGAAAATTTCCGATTTTTGAGACCCCCCCCAAGCCAGATTTGGACTTTTTACTCCCCCCCCCAACTCAAACAGGTGGTATACCTATGGGTTTGGGGGAGGGGAGGTGACCCCCCCAGCCATTGTTCCAAACCCCCTAAAAATTTTTGGGGGCCCCCGCCCCACCCCAACTGGGAGGAGGGGGGGTAGTCGCCGAAGGCGCGCAAATTGGGCCCAAATGGGGCATTCTTTGGGTAGATTTTGCAAAATTTTTCAAAAAGTCCAAATTTTTGGCGGCTTAACCTGATTATTATTGCGAGAAATACACGTTTACAACGGCTTTATGGACCTCTAGACTCAATATTGACCTTATTCTGGACTCAGAAACATGTTGCTAATCAAGCTTTCGAGTCTAAAACACTGTCTAATGTTGAAATTACTTAATGATTTAATATTTTCGGCATTAGCAATGGCTATATATAAATGCGAGTTTTGGCATAAAAATTGGAAAAATTTTTGGGGGTTTGGCTAACCGATGTCTCGCGAAAAAATTTGCTTAAGTCTGCAAAAATTCTGGAAAATTATACTTCTTCTAAAATGTGTTTTAGAATTAAAATTATAAAGTTAGTAATTCTAAAAAAAAGTAATTCTTTAGAAGTTCTAAAATCTAAAATTTTTTGTTTTTTGTGGGATTTTTTGGCCATTTTTGTCTACCTCCCCTCCCCTCCGTCTGAACCGGGACATGTCCGTCGGGGGGGGGGGCATAGGGGGAAGAACTGGGTGTTACAGCCCACACGTCCGTTACAGGTCTCAAAGGCCTGTGCCTGTTCGTTTACCCCACCCCCTCCCACGCGGCTTATTTTTACGGGGGGCGCTCCATTCGCCGACCTTCCCACTTTTATCCTATAAATTCCGACCTCCCCCCATAACCCAAAAAATTGTCTAATTTTGCCAGTTTCCCCTAAATTATCGAAAATTTTTCCGGTTCTCGTGAGCCATGGGGGGGGCAACTTCGAGCCCTCCATAAGTTTTGGCCTATGTCCATTTGATGCTCCATTTTCGATGGCAGATGAGATGGCAAGAAACGCTATATATATACCTAGATCAGGTTTTATTTAAACTAACTAAAAAAAAAGATGAATTTTTCACAGGAAGTGTCAGAAGTTTGCTACAACAATTTATTCTTAAAACCTGTGAGGGTTGGCGTTTATTTACCCCGCCTTTTACACCTATGGCCCCTACTAACCCAAATTTTCCAGACATCAAGCTCAAAATTTCAACTCAAATTTTGCCGAAACATGTTTTATATAAATTTAAATCGCAAGCATAGGTTCAGAAGTCAATATGGCCAATGTTAAATATAAAATGTAAAAATGCTAAAGGTCGTATATTGTTCTATTTGCAGGTTTCTCAATCAGTCGATCAGCAGACCACGTATATACATGTATATAATTGTCTGTTTACAAGACACAGGCAATCGATTACATAACTGGTTGCATGTATGTTGATTGGGGTTGCTTAATTTGTCGAAATAGATGGTTAAGCAATTCCAAAATACTTACAGTGCAATATTTTTAAATAATAATTATGTAATAGTCATTAATATCGTCATTAATATTGTTGGACGGCACACCAGTGATCCGTCCACAGTTGCCACCACTGGACTTTGGAACTCGGAGGATCAAACTACTCTTTGCTTGGGTATGTGAGTAATATTATATTTGTTAACATACGTGCATATATTGAGGAATGATGGCAAATGTTCGTAGAGGGGTAAATCATGCGGATAACAAGAAAAATTAGGGTCCATAAACAGTTTTGTGATATTATGAAATGTGGGCATTCCAGACAGCTTCATAAGTGTGGTTTGGCCAAAGATTGCATCTGAAATGGGTGATCCCTCCAGGGTTGGGAGTCTCGGTCTCGCCCAAAAAGCTGAGACTCGGCCAGTTTCGGTCTCGGTTTCGCTCACCCAAAAGTCTCGGTCTCCGGCCGAGACCGGAAATTTTGAAAAGAAAACATCTAATTTCGGCGAAAATTTTAAATCAATGTTATAAAAATTAACTAACGAGGTGCGGAAACCATATGTTTATGTGTTAAAGCCCCTAATACCGGATCTACGCCCTCAAAAGCTATTAGAAACTAAGTTTAAGCTAAAAATTGCTAGTCTCGGTATCGGTCTTGCCCAAAAGCCGAGACTTGGCCAGTCCCGGTATCGGTCTCGGTCTGTTGGTCCATTGCTATGTTTGGCTTGCCTGATGGATAATATTATGCCTGGCTGCTGGCAGCGAGTTTTTAGAAGTATATATACATTGCATTTTATGCCTCTAAACCCATTATCTGCAGCTATGGCGATAAAGGAACGAAAATTGGTACCATCCTTTTCCCCACCCCCATATTTTTACCCCACTTGTGGGGGAAAAGAATGAAATCTATGTTGAGGCTAGCCCATTTAAAGTACAACCGAATGCTGTTTTTACTGGTGGTATAGACAGTGCAGGTGAAATCTACATGCTGGTAGAAAACCGTCTGGCTAGCTACAGTCTATAGCCAAGGTTCGAAAAAAATACACCGGTCGGGTCCGGAAAAAAATATACCTACCGTAACTCAGGCTAGAAGCTACGGAGCCAAGCCAAACTGTACCCCATAATAGCGCAAGCTTATTTATATCGAGCCATGGTATGGCTGTTTCCCTAAGGCCCCGCACTCTCACGCAGGCTGAGTGACAAATATGGTACTATGGAAAAGTTGGTTTTCAACTTTTGGATCAGTTGGCAACATTTTGGCTCTTGTAGCTCGCGATACACTAAAGCTATAGTAGCACCTATTGTTTTAACATAATATACATTGCTTCTAGTTTTTTGGCAATAAGTCCGGGTGTCTCTGCGCCGCACAGCAGCAGGTGTATTTTTTTCGACCACTGCTGCGCACTTGGGCCAGAAATAAAAATACACCTAAAAATTCTCATTTTAGCTGCTAGAAATCTACCAGGTGTCGAGTTTCGGCGTTTTTAACCGCATTCATGGATGTAGCATGCACTGACGGTCTCCTGGGTTGGTTCCAAGGGGTCAATCTTTATCTTAC
>JASAND010016298.1:0-53275 GCA_030248195.1 Trissonchulus latispiculum | reverse complement strand
GGTCATTCTGATTCATTGTACCCCAACCACAGCCGGTGTTTGGAATATATCAAGGATAAGGTAAGCTGTCAGTTGTCACCCTCATCCATTCTGCATATTATTTAATACACCGCTATTCTCCATATTAATAGCTTTTGAAGGAGTTTGGCTTTTCTTCGATATACTTACATTTGTCAATGATTTTGTCCAAACACTTTCTTCGTGACGTTGACGTATATACTTGTCACATCTAGTATTTGTTTTTGGCTGTTTCTGGTCAATGGAAGTTGCTGCATTTTTAAAGGGTTTCGTCCATTTTGACTTTTATACGGGATGATTGGCGAAAGGTACCGTATTATGTAACACAGTGGCCCCCATTCAGATTTTTGAATGCCTGTGCGATGACTTTTATACCAGCAAATAGCGAAGTTTTTTAGGAATCGATGACTAACCTGCATTTCTTAGTTCAGAGTCAATAGTTAGTTCTTTGGACAGACCAGCGGAAAATTGACACTGGTCGTCGAGCTCCTTGCTGTGATTTGAAATTTACCTTATTAATCGAAAACTGCAATATATAATTAGCTTTTTCCAAAATATCGACCATATTGTGTGTCTTTTTGGGTGCTGGGCGTTTTCTTAGATTACGAAAACATTCTAAATTGACGATTCCAAAATTCGCCGCAATACGGTAGTGATTATACGCTCAATAGGCAAGATAAGGCCCAAGATCAAACATTAGGTACAGAAATTTTCCAACTTTTCTTGAACACTCAAATAGTCATATTGTGGAAGTCACTGTTGCTATATACAGGCCCTCACCAAGGATTTTGAAAAGGGGGTCCAAGGTAACACGCAAGGGGGGTCTGGGGGTGAGCCCCCCAGAAGTTGACGAAGTTTTTGCATTTGTGCTCAAAAATAATATAGTCAAGCGGGAAAAACCCACTTTTCAGATTTTTAGCCAGAACTTTTTACTGGTTTGAGATATTGAAATACTGACTATACAGGCAGCTAGGCCTAGTCGTAAGCTTTCTTATGAGCTATAGAATACCTCTGTAGGGTGCGCCGTTAGTGAGAAAAATTGTCCAAAACTGGCGGGAGAAAACCCAATGCTGGAAAAACCCATATGCGGGGAAAACCCACCCGTAAATTTTTTGGCAAGTTGCGAGGAGCATTTCTAACCGTCCCAAATGAAAGAGCGGGTTGTTTTTAGTATAACTGCATCAAAAGAATATTAGTTTTTGTAGAAAAATTGAGGTCATAACTCATAATGCCTTTTGAAAATTTTGTATGTTTAATACATAAAATAGGCAAATTTTGGAAATTTTTTAAAAGTGTTTATTTTCAGCAGTTTAAGCATCCTATCGTGTAGAAAACGTGTTTTTCCTGTAGTTAGAGCCAAACTAGACCCATTTTAAGGCAAAAATAAGAATTTTTTGGCCAAAATTGAAATTTTGGGTTGAAATGGCACCATGCCCGATTTAGACCCCCTGGACCACACATAACAGAACGAACCCAGGTAAAACCTATACCAATTTAATCTATATGCTCGATTAAACAAGTGTATGTATTATCTTGACCTTTCTTGCTAATGGTTAGAAAAATATTCAATTTTGAAAAGTGGGTTTTTTCCCGCATGTGGGTTTTTCCCGCATGTGGGTTTTCCCCCCGCCAACTTCAGGTCACCCCCAGGTCGCACCGGAGGGGTTAGAGCAGTGGGGGATTATATCATCATGAAGCCCAACAGAAGCCCTACACATACATACAATCCGCTTTGGTCTAGGTCTTTCCAGTCGTCCAGGGTGGCCAGGCAAAGTTTGCCAAATTTCGGCACTTGGACGGACCAAAGTTTTCGAAAATTTCAAAGTCCCAAAAAATTTGTAGGGAAGCAGCGGGAGCGACAATAATACAGCCTCTAGGGTTATTTTTGATGCTCTTCAAGACAGGCTATTGAAATCCTATATAGCTCATACCGGTAAGCCCACACTGGAGGTGGGTTTTCCCCCGCATTGGCGAATGGGTTTTTTCCCGCTTGACTATATATTGACTTGACTTGACTATACTATAGCTTGGCTGTTTATTTCTTGCAAAAAGTAAATAATCGCGCCTAATCGCGCCGAAGGCGCGAAAATTTTTTAAAATAGCTGTTTTTGTCCTAAAAATAGCAAAAATTTTCCATTTTGTCATCCCAAAAGGACCTAGAAGTCATCCCAATAGGATCTAGACCCCTTTGAACCCCTCCCCCCGGGTGCGGCCTTGGCTATACAAATGTATATAGTTTGTAGGATTGATTGTCTAGCAAAGTCGACGAATTAGGCCAAAGTCTTTGTTCTAAGCATGTCGGGTTATGTTTCGTTTTCATCTTTTATTTTACAGGTGATTCATCACCGTCTCAGTACTCAGGGAATGAACAAAGTTGCCTGGGACTATCTGATTACGCACAAGTTTGGAGTAAGACATAATTCAAATTTTAGATGTTACCAATAAAGAGGACTGCTATTGTATGTGTATGTGTCAGGTGCTGAAATTGTTCGTACAGATTTGCATAGTCACTGCATAGATTTGCTACGGTTTGGACAAGCTCTGCGCTATCGGAACATAATTCAGCAGAGCTTGTTTTGGTTCTGCCCCAGGCTTTGATTTTTGGTTTGCCGCTACTTCCGAAGGAAAAGGGCAAACCCTTATTCTCGTCGTGTTATTATTATTATTATTGGTTTGCCGCTACTTCCGAAGGAAAAGGGCAAACCCTTATTCTCGTCGTGTTATTATTATTATTATTATTATTATTATTATTCTTCTTCTTCTTCTTCTTGTCCCCCCCTATTAACTCAAGCTAGGCTCAACGCCCGGAGCTGAAATTTGGTGGGTATGTGGGGGTTGGTCCCAAACCTGGCCCATTTTAATTTCATCGCTCTAGACCCACCCAGTCGACCAGGGCAGGGAATTTAATTTTTTAAAATCGTAAGGGGGGATGGCCGAACGTTACACAAGGCGATTCTCAAAAATGGTCGAAAACTTTTTGTCTCCGATTTGGTTGAAAAGTCAGTCCTAGGGTAATTCGGGGACGCAGATTCCAAATCTGCAATCGAAATTTTTCTAGCGTTTGTGAATCTCGAGATATGGCCAAAAGTTACACTGTTGGAGACCGCAAAAGTGAGCAAACTGCCCAGAAACGCCTAATATCTGTGTTTTTTGAACTCGATAGTCAAGTTTGGCCGGTGGATTTGCTAGGATATCCTTTAAAAAGAAGTGTCAAGTAACTTGTGGCAATACTTAATCGAAAATTCCTTATCCCAACTGCCTTTTTATGGGCAACCATTTTCAGAGGAAGGTGTCAAAAATGGTCGAAAACTTTTTCTCTCCGATTTGGTTGAAAAGTCAGTCCTAGGGTAATTCGGGGACGTAGATTCCAGATCTGCAATCGAAGTTTTTCTAGCTTTTGTGAATCTCGAGATATGGCCAAAAGTTACACTGTTAGAGACCACACAGCTGAGCAAACTGCCCAGAAACGCCTAATATCTGTGTTTTTTGAACTCGTTAGTCATTAGCCAGTGGATTTGCTAAGATATCCTTTAAAAAGAAGTGTCAAGTAACTTTCAGCTATATTTAGTAGAAAATTTCTTATCCCAACTGCCCTTTTATGGGCAACCATTTTCAGGTGAAGGTGTCAAAAATGGATAAAAACGTTTAATGTCCGATTTGGTTGAAAAGTCGGTCATAGGGTAATTCGGGGACGCAGATTCCAAATCTGCAATCGAAATGTTTCTAGTTCCCGTGGATCTCGAGATATGGCCAAATGCTACGCTGTTGGAGTCCGCAAAAGTGAGCAAATTGTTTAGAAAAGCCTAATATCAGTACTTTTTTCGAAGCCGGTAGTGAAGTTGAGCTGGTGGATTTGCTATGACTCCCTTTAAGAGGGTGTATCAAGTAACTTTTAGTGATATTCAGTGAAAAATTAGTTATCCCAACTGCCCTTTCAAGGGCAACATTTCTAGAAAAGTTCCTTATCCCAACTACCCTTTCAGAGGCAACCATTTCCCGAAAATCGACGCTACAAAGTTAGCTATATAAAGAAAGAAGCGGCGGCAAACCATTCATGCCAATTTAGCTTGTTATTATTATTATTATTATTCTTCTTCTTGTCCCCCCCTATTAACTCAAGCTAGGCTCAACGCCCGGAGCTGAAATTTGGTGGGTATGTGGGGGTTGGTCCCAAACCTGGCCCATTTTAATTTCATCGCTCTAGACCCACCCAGTCGACCAGGGCAGGGAATTTAAAATTTAAATTTTTAAAAATCGAAGGTGGTGGTTCTGGTTCTCTGGAAACGCCTATTATCAGTTGTTTTTCGAACTCGTTAGTCAAGATGAGCCGGTGTATTTGCTAGGACACGGCTTAGAATGGTATATCAAGTAACTTTTAGCGATATTTATTCGAAAATTTCTTATCCCAACTGCCCTTTTATGGGCAACCATTTTCAGGTGAAGGTGTCAAAAATGGATAAAAACCTTTAATGTCCGATTTGGTTGAAAAGCCGGTCATAGGGTAATTCGGGAACGCAGATTCCAAATCCGCAATCGAACTTTTTCTAGCTCCTATGGATCTCGAGATATGGCCAAAAGTTACACTGTTGGAATCCGCAACAGTGAGCAAATTGTTTAGGAAGCCTAATATCAGTGTTTTTTTCGAACTCGTCAGTCAAGTTGAGCTGGTGGATTTGGTAGGACACCCTTTAAGAGGGTGTATCAAGTAACGTATAGCGATATTTAGTGAAAAATTAGTTATCCCAACTACCCCTTTAAGGGCAACCATTTCCAGGGAATGTTGCTTATCCTAACTGCAACTTTAAGGGCAACCATTTCCAGAAAAATTCCTTATCCCAAATGCCCCTTTAAGGGCAGCCATTTCAAGGGAATGTTGCTTATCCCAACTGCCCCTTTAAGGGCAACCATTTCCAGGGAATGTTGCTTATCCCAACTGCCCCTTTAAGGGCAACCATTTCCAGAAAAACTCTTTATCTCAACTGCCCTTTCAAGGCCGACCACTTCAAGAAAAACTACTTATCCCAACTGTCCCTTTCAGGGCAACCATTTCGAAAGAATGCTCCTTATCCCAACTGCCCTTTTATGGGCAACCATTTTCAGGTGAAGGTGTCAAAAATGGATAAAAACGTTTAATGTCCGATTTGGTTGAAAAGTCGGCCATAGGGTAATTCGGGGACGCCGATTCCAAATCTGCAATCGAAATGTTTCTAGCTCCCGTAGATCTCGAGATATAGCCAAATGCTACGCTGTTGGAGTCCGCAAAAGTGAGCAAATTGTTTAGAAAAGCCTAATATCAGTGCTTTTTTCGAAGCCGGTAGTGAAGTTGAGCTGGTGGATTTGCTATGACTCCCTTTAAGACGGTGTATCAAGTAACATTTAGCGATATTTAGTGAAAAATTAGTTATCCCAACTGCCCTTTCAAGGGCAACCATTTCTAGAAAAGTTCCTTATCCCAACTACCCTTTCAGAGGCAACCATTTCCCGAAAATCGACGCTACAAAGTTAGCTGCCTAAAGAAAGAAGCGGCGGCAAACCATTCATGCCAGTTTAGCTTGTCTTCATTTATCATTAATTGTTGGCATATTTACGGAAATTATTTGGTAACTAGCGAATATTAGCGAGAATGGGTCGCCGCAGCTTTCTCCCTTTATTACAATAACTAGCAAAATAAGCACTTCTGTTACCTAGTTTAGTTGGACTCCTGTTATCCACGTAAAGAGCTTTTATTAGAGTTCAATACTGATCATAATAATGTTTTCAAAATCTCGTTTTTGGTCGATTTTGAATATTTTTGACTTCATTTACGCTCCGTAACTCAATTTCCATACATTTTGACGAGTATATACTTTTTGCACCGCACCCAGGAGCAGCCCGACCTTCAGTCAACACTTCGTCCTACCTTTAGCCCCTGTGCAAAATTTCACCCATTCGGTCAACTATCAAAAGTTAGAGGGGTTGGTAACGAGATTAATAATAAACGGACATACCCGGATCAAAGGGTTGCCTTTTGTTCTGAAAAAATCGCAACCCAGTTATGGAAAATGTTATAATAAAAAATTTATTCCGCTATCACCAACTTCTTGTTTCTTTTCTATAAACATTCTATTTTTGCTTTCCTTTAAGGAAAGTAGAGTTATTGGAGGAACCAGCAGTGTAAGTGTCGCACAGTGACATGCAAGGATTATTACTAGAGTAAAAATGTGCCGTTATCGTTTTCGTCTCTCTGTCGTGATACTTTTTCGATCCATCTCTGTAAGAGTTAGCTTAGAATTTAGCCCTGCATGGTTAGAAGATTTTTGTTTTAACTACCAAGTAAATTCTACTTTCTGATCTTACTGATCTCTAGTTGAGTATCTACACTTGGTTCATTTCTGTAGTTCTGGTGAATTCATGTTACAGTTGCATGCGCTTTAGAACTTCCTTTGTCTGTTTTAGTAACTGAATTAATTAGATAATATTTTTCTTTCATTTTGTATAATGTATTTAAATATTCACCTTGTGATTATTGTTTTCTGTTTACTTAGCAGTGTGATTGAAGTTTTAAGAACAGTGTGCTATTAAGCTAAAACGTTATTGTATTCCGTTTTCTGTTATTGTACTACACTAGTGTTTAGTATTTATCCTTGCTACGAAGAAATTTGAGTGTATTGCTAATTAATGCGTTGCGTTGAATAATGCCATTTTGTCGAGTCCAGCTTAGTGTATATAATTAGCTGCGAAATATAAATTCCTCAGTTTCTTTCTAGTATTGGAGTTGGTTTTTCTGCCGTTTTCCCAAAACATTTTGTGCCCCTCTCTATCGTTGCAGAATTATTATACGACTTTTGGTAACTTGCTGGTTTGCTGACTGAGTAACATGAAGAGTACATAAGAACTAAGAGTGTGAAAAACGTCACAGTCTTAGTTATTAGCTGGCAGACATGCACAATAGCGGCTGACCCCCCCCCACAACTAGTGATAGGCACATGCGTATATCCGCCTATTTTGCGTGAACGGATATCCGATTATCCGCCTGTTGCAAACATAAGTTCAAGAATTTCTTCGATTTCCCAATTAAAATTTCAAGTTTTCTTCTAACTTTTCGGTACACTATGAATTTCTATCATACAGACAAGCCACAACCTTGATTTCGGAAATATTTTCAACGAAATTTGGAAGAATATTTATAATTTTTGAAATTTTCGTCTAAAATTTGCCAACGTTTTATTATTTGTCTGAAATGTAAACGGAGTAACATTCAGTGCATTTTGTTGTTTGGTGTGAGCATGGTTGGATAGCAGAAAGATTTTTATTACAGATCCTAAAGAGACGAGATGCTACTAACTCATGTGCTCTGTTGGCAAATTAAGCTGGATTGTGGCTGCCAGAGTTATTTTTGGTAGTTTGGTATTTTTGATAGATAATGAATGATGAACTTGAAGTTTTAACCGCTTACTACGTTATTGGAGTTTGGTACTCTTTCACATAATTTGTTTGTTACTTAAAGGATTCAAGAAGTAGCAATGTTGCTGTCCAGGATTATTTGACTGATTTGAAGACGAGGATTAATCCTACAAATTTGGCCAAGTTCCTGGATCGGTTTCTACGGTAGGTGGCCTTATACGTTTCTGGGATTTTGGAGGTTTTCGCGTCCACAACAAACAGACTGTGCTGCCTTTCTCAGCTTATGCAATTTCTTGCGTATTTTTTCTACACGACGTGTAATATTTTTCTTGATCGGTTGATATTTTGACGGATGTGCTCGAAATTTACTAAAACCAACCTAAATTCCCGCTAAGGTTCTTGTCATTTTCCTCTTAAATATTGTTTTGCCATTTTAGGCGAACCGATCTGTCGTCCACTTTGGCAACTAAACTAAAGTGAGTTTTGTACATAGATTCATCCATAGTCCTACTTGTAACCATCGTTCGTATATACGTACTTCTTTTTTAGAACCATCAGCCTTTATTTAGCTTTTCGTCTAGTGACGATTCTTGCTTCCACTACACCTCGTCCAAAATTGGAATATATACAGAAAAACAAATTCGTTTAAAATTGAATTTTAAAATTTTAGTTTTATGTTAAAATTCAAAATTATTTAAGGTTTAGATTTCCTGAGTTCAAGATTTGCTCTACCAATTTAGAATTGATTTGAGTTTTTCGCACCTAAACATTTTCAGGAGATTCTTCTTCCTGGGAAAACTGAGCGTGTAGGACCTGCACTGAGACAGAACTTTTACTAAACTTTTAAAAGTTTTATTTCTTCAATAGTAAATATTCTTGCCGTTTGTTTGGAGAATTTGGAATTTAGATTCAATCCACGACAAATCTGAAAAGTTTGACTTTTAGTGATTTCAGCCATGATTTCTTTTCTATGTTTGCTCTTGACCTGTTTAGGGTGGACGCTCTGTTGGTTGTTGGGTCACGTGCCTCTCATTTGCATACGGTTCAGACCATGTCCAAATCCATGAACACTAATAATTCCAGTCTGTTGATTGTGGACGAATGTGGAGATGTGATATCTGAGGCGGTATGCTCGTATAAGGATCTTCTTAAAATTACTGAAACTCACTTCTGTGGTGTTCTCAAAACTAATACACGCATTATGTTGTTCAGAGCTTATGTTATGCATGTTCAGAGCTTTCGAATCAAGAAATCGTAAGTTTTTAACAAAATTATTTACTGTTTTTATTAGACCTATTGTTGAATACAACTCGCCTGTCTGGTCCCCCTTTCTCTTGAAAGATATTGACCTCATTGAAAATGTGCAAAGACGTTTTACCAAACGGATCCCCGGATTACAAAACCTAACTTACAAACAACGACTGAGAGAATTAAACCTTGAACCGTTAGAAAGCAGACGTATCAAATCAGACTTGAAATTGGTGTACCAAATTATAAACAATCTGATAGAGATAAATTGTGCTGACTTCTTCAAGTTTGCTAACCAACAGAATCTTAGAGGGCATAGTTTGAAAATACGTCCCAGTTTATGTAATAGAGAGACTTACAAAGCCTTTTTTGTAACCGTATCGTAAATGTTTGGAATTCTCTCCCTGACAATGTGGTAAATGCAGCAAATCTTGCAATCTTTACTCGGAAAATTGATATAATTGACTTGTCTAGATTTCTTAAGGTGGTGATTCCTTTTGGGCACATATTGTCGGTTGGCGGCGTAAATCAAGATGAAATTTGACAAAACTTTCCGAAATACGTTCTTTTAGCGTTCTAACACCCTCCGTGCAATCCCGATTCAAAAATTCGAGATTTCCGGTCAGGACTGTTTTTCCCAATTTCTGAAAGTTTGGCAGCAGCTATACAGTTATGACTATATTCATTCGAAAGATCTCATTCAGCTTCATATTTTTGCTTTTTAAAGCAAGGTTCTAGCTTTTCTCTATCGTGAGATATCCAGGCCTGTTGCGGTTCCTATTTTTCCTATTTTTTCCTATTTTTTCGAGGCATTCCTATTTATTCCTATTTTCAGCCGAAATTCCTATTTTTTCCTATTTTTGTATTTGACCAGTGTAAAGTATAAATTTTTATCTTGGCTATTTTGCTGAACAGAATACAAAACTTTCTTCAAGCTTTGAATGATAGGTTTTGAGAAAAATTTTGCGTCTTCGGCGCAATTGTGTTTCATTTGTTTTTTTAAAATGCCCTCGTCTTACCTTTGCTTACATTAGTTTTCCAACTTCACTAGGTATATATAACCTTGGTGCATATGTGCGTTGGGTTACTAAATTGTTAGTGTGAAAAGTAAAGCGTTATACGACCGTTGCCACAACAAGTCTTAGTTATAAATGAGTCAGCACGAATTAAGCTAAGTTCCCAAATGTTTGGTAATTGAGCCTACATGTACATACGTACATTCAAGCGTAGCCAGGGGATTGGGCGAATGGGGGGAATCCCCCCAAAATTGTGTTGCCCCCCAGTAATTTTTCCCTGCCATGTGTAAAACGCCCATTTTTCAAAAAATTTTCGCGCCTTCGGCGCGAAATGCGTCTGTTGTACCATTATAATACGTGTTTCACATTGAAATATTAGTGCCAATTACCCTATTTTGTGGACTTTGACCACCTACTGCATCGTTTGGGTGCATGAACACGCATTTAATATTAACTTAACATTAACACGCACTTAACACGCTTTATATAATATTATTGTAATTTCAAAGAATGCTCTGTAAAAATTCCACGAAGGTCACGAAATAAAAAAAATTTCTCAGCATCTGGGGGGGGGGGGGCTCCGGCCCCCAGACCTCCCGAGAAATTTTTGCATTCCCCCCCCGAAATTTTTTTCTGGCTACGCTAGTGCGTACATTGATTATATACGTATTGTATTGTATACATGTATAGCTACGTTTTGTAGAACTGAATATGAAGTGCTCGTTGCACATCCACACTTGCTTTACTCATACGTTAACCATGGGTGTTTTTGTTTTAGTTCTAGCATTTTTAGAAATGTAAAATTCCAAAAGATAACGAGAAGTAGAGATAAAAGTAATTGAGGCGGGTCTGGGAGTAGCAATTTTCTTGAGCATTTTGGCTGATCTTTTTCAGTAACTTTCTTATTCAGTCGCTAAAAAGAGTGCGCACAAGACCAAAAGTTTTTCATTTCAGAAATAAAGTAAAGGTCAGAAATCGGCAAATTTTCATAACTGTAAGGTTTGAAACGGTTTTTAAGCAATAAATGAATTCAGAGCGTTCTGGAGACTTCCAAATTTTTCCGAAAAATTCAAAAATTTTCGGTAAATTTCAAATTTTACCACTACTTTTTCAAAAAATTTCTAACTTACAAAAAACCAGCAAGTTCTTGCGAAAGCTGAGGGGAAAACAGAAAAAAAAACTGTTTTTCCTTCCTGTCCCTGGTTAAACCCAGATTGAACTCAAAAAGTTTTAAGATTTCCTATTGGCCGAGCGGTGAAATATTCAGCTTCAAATGATTATAAATGATTCGAATCCCGGAAAATGGTGATATATACCATCGTTCGTTAAATTCAGAATAAGAATTAAAAGTTTTCAGAACATTTATAATTCAAATTGCGCTTTCTGCTGAAATCGACAAATTAAGCCTTCATTTTAAGCCTTGAAATTCCTATTTTTTCCTATTTTTTGACCAAAAAGTTCCTATTTATTCCTATTTTTTGATGGTAAAATTCCTATTTTTATTCCTATTTTTTGAAAAACCCCGCGCAACAGCACTGTATACCCGATTTTCTTATTTTGGCGTCGAAAACTTGTCATTTTTGCTGAAATCAAATAATTCATCATTTCTTGAACTATGCAAGCCGTAAAATCAAACTAAGGGCATCGATCTGAAGGTCTCATTGGGGCAAATTATCCGACGCATGATCGTCTTCCAACAGCCATCCCGTAGGCTGCTATCATAAAAAATGTAGTTTTTGCAAAAACACGACCAATTTTTTCCAAAGATTGTGGAGCATTCACCATGCAAGTTAGAGGGATGCTACTGGACAGATGTGTTCTGCACTAATATACCCAGGGACGATTTTTTAGTTTCCCCGATTACTACTTTCTAGCTCAAGTAATCGCTTGACAAATTTGGAAAAAGTAGGCAAAATACAGGTTACGCACACATTTCAGCTTATTTCTCTATAACGAAAAGCGATTTCACAATAAATAAAAAATCGTCCCCAGCTATTTAATGGAGGTATCGAATGATATAATCGATATCTCGCGAAAAAATTTACTTGCGTCTGCAAAAAATCTGGAAAATTATACTTCTTCTAAAATGTGTTAAAAATATTTTTAAAAAGCAACATTAGTTTCATGGTATGCATTAAAAAGAGAAAATGTCAAGGTGCATTTTGATATAAAAACCGCTTCTTAACTCCAAGTAATGAATGAATAATAATGGTGCAAACATTGTGTGACCAAAGGGAATCACCACCTTAAGGTTAGGGGCCTCACATAGCCAGACAAGTGGCTTCTCCCCACCCCTTCCTCATATATATGTTCGTACCTAAGTTACTCCGTATTGTTTTCTAACTCACCAATCTATATGTAAATGAGAAAGAAGAAGAAAGTCATGTACCACCGAAGGTCCGAAAAATTCGGACCTCCGGTGGGACTCGAACCCACGACATTTTGCGCACTGCACTTACATGTAGTTTTTATTTGTTGCTGAATGCTTTTAGTGCTTCGGTAGTGCAGTCTCCTAATGAGCGGTTCACACGCGTCTCTAGTTACAACAGACTGTTCACGTGATATTATTCGGTTTTCAGAGGTTTAGCAAGTTCGTTGCTTTATTTTAGCCATCAAAACTTGCTCGAGCTCTCATATTGTTTTGCAAAGGCTGTGGAGTGTGTAAGTAAAACTTTTGTCCTACTTGTCGTTTTTAATTTCTTTCATCTATATGTATTTGTTAATTATAAGATTTAGCACGAATAATATTCTTTTCTTTGGTCCATTTTCCACGTTTGTTGTTGTATTTTTGCGGAATTGTTTCAGTGAGCGGAGTGGGAATTCCAGGGATGGAGCGTCAGCGGACCCTCTCTGGTTCCATGGAAGAGGCTGATCGTCCCTTCCAGTCCATGCCTCATCCGCAGCGGCGTAGTCATCACTGAGAACTAACTACAATGTGTTTGTCAACGTTCCTTCCCGATTTTTTGTCGTTACTCGTCAGTATATACGGTTGGTGTTGAAGAAAGTGTCATTTATATGGATGGTTGTTGAGTTGTCGAGTTCTACCTGTGTGCAGTTTTTGCCCAGTTTTTGGTTACTCGGTTTGGTATTGTATTGTCGGTGTCTCGGGTGGATTTTATTTCACCTACCTTTAGCCCTTCTGTGTATATATTTTTGTGTTAGTTGGTAGGTTGTTTTTAGTATTGGTTTGTCAACTTGTGATGTTCTTAAGTGTTCCATGTCACTTTTGTTTCTGGAATTAATTTCTGTGTTATGCATGAACTAGGCTTTGTTTTTAGTGGGGGGCACCCCCACTTTTCGGCAAGCCCCCACCCACCCACTTTTTTGAGGGTCGCCCAAAACTTAATGTTTTCACCTTAAAATGCTAATTTTTCGCTAAAAATTTAGGTATATTTATACCTTGGGCTCGCCCCTCCCCCCTACTTTTCGGAAGCCCCCCCTACTTTCCCCCTCCCACTTTCAATGCCCTAACAAAATGCCAGTAAACTGTATTGAGCTGGTCTGCAAACGGTTAGCATGTCCATACCTTACTGTTTCTCATATTATTGCCAGTATTAAGGGCTTTAATTTCAGTTTATGTTATTTCTGTTGCTGCTGCGTGGTTACTGGTTAAAGCCAAACAAAGGAGGTATAGGGATCAATCAATGTATACACAAAGCTTTGGTTTGGACCACACTAGTCATTTCGTGCTTTCTAAGTTCCATGTTAAACATCCAAAACTAGGCTAAGTCACTCGCTAATCCGGCTTAAATCAGAGTGTTAAATATGGAGAAGACAAGCTAGGTTAGCGACTCTATTCTGGTTTGTCTTTCATAAACGTTGGCTCCCGGAAGCAAAAAACAACGTTTGTGTGGCTGAATGGATCAATAACAATATCTTGTCATTTTACTATCGATTTGGTGGTTCCAGTAGTAGTATATTATGTGTACATTCATGGACTTTTTGTTAACAGTCATTTAGTGCCTAAGATTTTTTGTTGTTATTTAAGTACTAATGCTATGCTAAATTGTAATTTATTTTCTTAACAAAACTGGCTATTTTTCCACAGCGAAAAAGTTGCATTTTTACTTCTTTTACAGTTTACAGTTTACTTCCAACATTTCATACTTCATATTATTCTGTCATAATACTGTACGAGCTTTAATTTATTTTATTCGGTTGGCTGAGTCTAGTCAAGCATTATATTGTATTCAATATTTATTTTTGTTTTATTTCGTACATACAATATTTGTTTACCTCGGTGATTTGCCCCTTTCTTGACTGGAGTGTTGGTGCATTTACTTGAATTGGGACATATTTATTTGTTATTTGTACGTTGGTTTCCAGGTTTTAGAATGCTTACATAATAATGTTGCTCATATTTTCAAGAAATGATTGGTTCGAATCGAAGAATATTACCACTACTCTCAGTCGTTGATGAACTAGCCCTTTCTGGTTGGAAGCCTCAAAAACGAGTAGGGTAATTTTAAAATTGAGGGCGCTCCAAGGGAAACATCTCCTTGCCAAGCGGTAAATTCATGTTAAGTTAGTACAAACGTTAACGGTGTCGCCAGAATTTAGTAGGACGCGTGAAATCTACGTACTTAGTTAATATAATTTTCATTTCATTCTCGAGATGCATGTGCAGAATTACTCATGACTTTTCACGGACTAGCACCCGGAGTTACTATTCATAGAGTATCAGGATTTTACTTTTTTCTCGGTTTTGGCTCGCCAGGAAATGTGAGATTCATGTTTCAGTTGCTTTAAATAGTTGAATCTTGTGATCATTCTTTGTTGTTCTCTTTCCTTGTTGTATGCAGATTACCAGTGTAATTATTTGTTCAGCTGCGAATGCCATTCGTCATAATGTTTGTTAAGTGCTCACTCTGTAGATAGATGCTATCGGTCGCACCAAGTATATATAATGGTTAATGGTCTGGGTGGATATAGTAGTATCATTTGTGTATGTACGTGATGGCAGTATGCACGTTACGAATTTTGTTTTTCTCGTTTTTCCAATTTTTTTGGCAATAATTGGCCCTATGATAGAGAAAGCCAACCGAATTCTGGAGATAGCGATAGAGCGACCGCACTGGGTTATGAGTTCGAGTCGTGGTTTGGAGGGCGGGTTGAACCCCTCCTCTCTAAACACTCGTAGACCTAGGTCCCGTATATATATATATATATATATATATATATATATATATATATATATATATATATATATATATATATATATATATATATATATATATTATATAACTGTGCTTATGTATTTAAATATTCATGTTTTAGTTTATTTTACTAGTGCTGATTTCTTAATAATCCTGTATTGAGATATATTTGAAAAGCTACATGGGTCTGTGCGTACTTAAATTACGTACGTCTATATGTTTGATACTACTAGATCTGACGTGTTTTTTCTGGCTATGTTTGGTGTTTCTATCTTTAGTGTCAGCTTTACATTTCATTAGTTTGTAGTTCATTAATAAACGAACTAGCTGTTCAATTAAGAATATAGTTAAGGCACAATTGGGTATGGTATGGGTGTGGTTAACACAGGTAATTTTAGCGGTGGCCCTTACGATCGTGACCACAAGCCTCGGACAGCAGCGACCACCAATTTGCCATCGTTTCCTTTCAGAAACGTCTTCTCAGTTTTTGTAACCCCTTATCATTGGCATAGCCAATTAAGCTGGCAGAAATGTTTTATTTTTCAAAAACAATTTGCAATTAAACGGTTTCTTAACTCGATGTAGTGAGTGAGTGAGTTTTGGAGTGTTTATTTCAAAACAGGGCAGAACTCGTTTAGAAACCATTCACCATTGTAAATAATTTATGTAATACTAGTGTACTTGCGCTGTTTTTGGTTGCTTTCTTTTAATCAAATTCCTAAAAATTGCAGAACGGGGGGAAGCCTGCATCTTTGCAGGCTTCTGTTGCTACGAGACGACCTGCTTAACCACCGGCCAGGATTAATACTCTGGGACTCGATTTTTTGCACAACCCAAGCTAAGTTGCTAAAAAACAATAGGCATGGAGAATGAATATTGCAAATTATTGAAAATTATGAACAAGTATTCCGAATAAAAAATTGTTAATAAAATATTCTAAAATAAATATGACCTCATGTTCAATAGTAAGCAGACTAACTGCCCTGAACGTAACGCAGACACCAGGCCATCCAGAAAGAGGGAATGTACTTTCCTGCATGCTGGCCACAAACACGAATCCACTTTGCTAAATCTCCGAACTTTTGACTATATTCATCTAGCCAAAGTTTTCTGGTACCAGCTGGCTGGCACCAGTCAACTGTTCGTGATTAAATAGGAATGGTATGGCTGTTCCATCACCACCCCTCCCCCCAAATTATACATTATGCTTATCCGAGATTTTCAAGGAGTTGACCGTCCATGAGATGGATGGAGCCAACGGATGACCTCGATGCGGTGAATGCAGCTCAGTCACTTGTTCCTGCAGTAGCCTTGCCTACGCCTCGGGTAACTGCATCATTGCAATTGTTCAACGCCAGACCGTGGACCCGGAGCAAATTTGGTTTGGCGTTACCCCTCCTCGCGAAAGCAACTGGGGTGTGGGAATACAGGAAAAAATTCCTGCGATTAGTGTACCTGAAATGATTCCAGGGGGCAACCATAAATTCGGAGACTCTCCACCGCTGGGCCGGGTGATTCCCCAACCTTTCTGTAAACTCCACCTAACCAAGAGTTTATAATACCAAGAGTAAGACACTCAGCTCTTCCTAATAGAATAAGCTTGCGAGATGCTCGACACATTAAGGCTTAAATCTCAAGGGGGGGGGGGGTTCTCAGCGTGTAAGCATACAACGCTGACATTTTTCAAAAGCATTTGTTTTTGACAAATTAAATACAAAACTTGAGCTAGGAAAGTCGTACAGCGATAATTTTTATATTATTATGTTGCGTATCATGAGATCTTTTCAACGATATAAAAATTATGTAGCTCGCTTCTGGCTATCTCTTACAAATCTGGCAACAACGTAACGCATTTTGAAGAAATGATGGAATTCCTAAAATTTTTGTGGAAAGGATGTTTTATTGCCGGATTTGTAAGAGATTGCCTGAACCGAACTATATAATTTTTATATCGTTAAAAAGGTCTCGTTCTACGCAACATTATGGTATAAAAATCATTGCTGTACGATTTTCCTAAGTCAAGTTAAAGTATTTAATTTGGCGAAAACGCCCGTTTTTGAAAAATGTCAGCGTTGTATGTTTACACGCTGAGAAGCCCCCCCAAGATTTCGGCCTTAATTTTTCGAGCATCTCGCAAGCTTATTCTATTAGGAAGAGCTGAGTGTCTTACTATTGGTTTTATAAACTCTTGACCGAACCTATTCCCGTGATCATAGCGCCCTCGTGGCGTCAGTTCTCGCATCAACGAAAGTTGTCCCAGTTTGTAGGCTTTGACATTCCAACTGCTCCAATTGAGAGAACAGCTTTCAGGTGACTCATGTCTTTGGCGGGTTTCCTCTAAAATCATCGGAAGAGTATTGATTGGTTTTAAAAGCGGAGTGATTACACGTTTAAACTAGAATAAACTGGTTCCCCTACTTTTGAGTACACGAACTTAAATATTTCCTAGCTAAATATAAATACCAATTGGCGAAACCCTCTTGAACGAGGTTTACTAATTTCTATATCTTGAGTAGATTCTTTCGTTTGCCTGTTCGTTGGCAAACGCCCAAAAGGGCTACAGTTTGGAAGACTGCTAAAACATGTGTGTCAGATGTATGTTGCCTTGGCTGTTTTACCTTGATATGATCGCTAAGTATGGGAACTCCTGCTATGGGCTAGGGTTGCGGCGGTGCCGTGTAACGGGGCCGGGGCCCGGGCCGGGCCGGCCCCAATTCGGCCCTGCCCCGCAAAATTTTCCAACGACCCGACCCCGTTACAAGGCGCCCCGTGGGCCCCGACGGCCCCGGCGGCCCCGGCGGCCCCGTAGGCCCCGCCGTGCCGTCCGAATGTATATAACACACTTCATTATATATTTCTGCTGTGCATAAGGATATTTCTTGGAGTACGTAGCACACATTTCTCTTTAATGTGACGCTGTGCCAGCCAGACAAGCTGTTCAAACTTACTTAAATTTGCCTGTATGTGCTTGCTGTGACTTGCAGACAAAGTTTGAGTCACGTGTTTCAGTTTTCTATATATTTGGCTTATTCTATTTATTATATTAGTACTTGACATCTGTTTGCTTGGAGTTTGAAAACCTTTGTTTGAGGTTTGCAAAGTTTCCTCCATTACTGATATGATTCAATAAAGCCAGCTTCGCAAAACTGGAAAATTTTTCCAAATTTAATATAGGAATTACCGCAAGTTGTCAACATTGTTCTGCTTAACAGCTGAATGTCAAAGCAATATCAATATCGTCAACATTTAAATCTTTAGAAAGCTGTGATTCAAAAATATTAATAGTATTATAATAGCAAAAGACTAAGTTTGAAACGTATATGTATATTACACAAAACATAAAATATTAGCAGCACGTGCTAACTAATAAATGTTAACAAATAACGATTATCGTAGCAATTGTTTCGCATATGACAGCGTTTAGCCGAGCTTCGAACAGAAAGACATGTTTTGCAATTGAATAATATCAGGCTTACAACGGAATATTGACCCTCTTGGGACCTTAAGCCCGGTTCACATTAGGCAATCTGCAGGCAATCTAGTTGCCGGCAATTTAGGAGCAATGACAATATTGCCACCAATGCACCCGTTCACACTACATTACGAAGATTGCCGGCAATATAGCGGGAAATTTAAAATTATAGTCTAGTGGCAATCTGTACGCGCCTATATTTACATGTTTAATTGCCTCAAAGCTTGCTCGCTGTCCTAGCAGAGCTTGCTCATTGACAGCAATATTGCTGGCAATTATTACACTGTTCACACTAGCAATAAATAGGCAATCCGTTGGCAATCATATTGCTGGCAATCATATTGCCGGCAATTATTGCCTAGTGTGAACCGGGAGCCCGGTTCACACTAGGCAATAATTGCCGGCAATATGATTGCCAGCAATATGATTGCCAACGGATTGCCTATTTATTGCTAGTGTGAACAGTGTAATAATTGCCAGCAATATTGCTGTCAATGAGCAAGCTCTGCTAGGACAGCGAGCAAGCTTTGAGGCAATTAAACATGTAAATATAGGCGCGTACAGATTGCCACTAGACTATAATTTTAAATTTCCCGCTATATTGCCGGCAATCTTCGTAATGTAGTGTGAACGGGTGCATTGGTGGCAATATTGTCATTGCTCCTAAATTGCCGGCAACTAGATTGCCTGCAGATTGCCTAATGTGAACCGGGCTTAAGCCTTTAGTTTTCTTTACAATTTCACATGACTTTGCATTAGTTATTTCTTCCGATATCGAACCGAAATTATTTTCTGAAATGCCTAAGTATGTAAACGTTTCTGATTTCTCAGCACGTAAGGGGAGGTGACTAAAACCAGGATCGGGATCAGGATCAGGATCAGGATCCATTTCAGGATCAGGATCAGGATCGGGTGACTAAAAACAGGATCCATTTCAGGATCGGCTAAAAACTTCAGGATCGGGTTAGTAGTGGATCCTGATTTCAGGATCGGGTGTCTAAAAACAGGATCCATTTAAGGATCGGCTTGTAACTTCAGGATCAGCTTCAGGATCGGCATAGAACTTCAGGATCCGACACAGGGGTGGATCTTGAGTTCAGGATCGGGTGTCTAGAAACAGGATCCATTTCAGGATCGGCTTGTAACTTCAGGATCAGCTTCAGGATCGGCATAGAACTTCAGGATCCGACACAGGGGTGGATCTTGAGTTCAGGATCGGGTGTCTAGAAACATTATCCATTTCAGGATCGGCTTGTAACTTCAGGATCAGCTTCTGGATCGGCATAGAACTTCAGGATCCGACACAGGGGTAGATCTTGAGTTCAGGATCAGGATTCAACTTGAGCCGACTTTCAACTTAGAAGCCGATCCTGAAGCTGATCCTGAAATTACAAGCCGGTCCTGAAATGGATCCTGTTTTTAGACACCCGATCCTGAACTCAGGATCCACCCCTGTGTCGGATCCTGAACTTATAAGCCGATCTTGAAGCTGATCCTGAAGTTACAAGCCGATCCTGAAATGGATCCTGTTTTTAGACACCCGATCCTGAAGTCAGAATCCACCCCTGTGTCGGATCCTGAAGTTCTATGCCGATCCTGAAGCTGATCCTGAAGTTACAGGCCGATCCTGAAATGGATCCTGTTTCTAGACACCCGATCCAGAACTCAGGATCCACCCCTGTGTCGGATCCTGAACTTACAAGCCGATCCTGAAGCTGATCCTGAACTTACAAGCCGATCCTGAAATGGATCCTGTTTCTAGACACCCGATCCTGAACTCAGGATCCGCCCTCAAGTCGAATCCTGAACTTATATGCCGATCCTGAAGCTGATCCTGAAGTTACAAGCCGATCCTGAAATGAATCCTGTTTTTAGATACCCGATCCTGAAGTCAGAATCCACCCTTGTGTCGGATCCTGAAGTTCTATGCCGATCATGAAGTTACAAGCCGATCCTGATACGGATCCTGTTTTTAGACACCCGATCCTGAACTCAGGATCCACCCCTATGTCGGATCCTGAAGTTCTATGCCGATCCTGAAGCTGATCCTGAAGTTACAAGCCGATCCTGAAATGGATCCTGTTTCTAGACACCCGATCCTGAACTCAGGATCCACCCCTGTGTCGGATCCTGAAGTTCTATGCCGATCCAGAAGCTGATCCTGAAGTTACAAGCCGATCCTGAAATGGATCCTGTTTCTAGACACCCGATCCTGAACTCAAGATCCACCCCTGTGTCGGATCCTGAAGTTCTATGCCGATCCTGAAGCTGATCCTGAAGTTACAAGCCGATCCTGAAATGGATCCTGTTTTTAGACACCCGATCCTGAAATCAGGATCCACTACTAACCCGATCCTGAAGTTTTTAGCCGATCCTGAAATGGATCCTGTTTTAGTCACCCGATCCTGATCCTGATCCTGAAATGGATCCTGATCCTGATCCCGATCCTGGTTATAGTCATCTCCCACGTAAGGCTTCCCTTTCCGTAGCAAACAAAATGATAACGTAGCGCAAATACAATATTTGGTTCAGAAATACAACCTACGTTCTTAAACGTACTTCGTTCCAAATTATAGGGAAAGAAAAACCTTTATTGTCATTTTATGATTCCCTTGTCAAGCGCTATCTTAATTCCCTAATGTACCTGTGTCGCAGCTCCCAAGCAACACTAGTGCTCAAAAAATCTACAACCGCTTAGATGGCTAGCAGGCAAAGACTGCGTGTAGGCTGTCAGTTCTGCTGTTTAAATAGTTTATAAACTTGATTTTCATAATGTGGGCACAAAAATCTTACCTAAACTAGGTGTGTGCTGAAGATAGGACTTCTGAATAGAGAAACAACTCACACTGTACTAAGCATACTAATTTTCATTTTATACATGCTGCTCAAGCTGCTGCTCAAGCAGAAATAAATACTTGGTATCCGAACAAAGCATTAAGACTGCCAGTGTATGGTATAGTGCCAATACACTTTCAAAAGACTGTTAAATGGAGTCTGGGACCACTGGGGCCGTTGGAGCCGCCGGGGCCGTGTAACAGGGCCGGGCTGGGGTGGGGCCATGTAACGGGGCCGCGGCCGTGTAACGGGGCCGGGGCTTGGTGCCGGGCCCGGGCCGGGCCGGCTCCGGCCCCGCAGTCTGGGAAGGCCCCGGCCCCGTAATTTTGCTAACGGGCCTACTATGGGCAAAATAGCTCTCCGTTGATGTCGTGACAGTGACAATCCCCTCCTAACCTTCACCGGTGCAGTCTAGAAAGAGCAACAACGACGAAGCATACATTTCAAGCAGGTATCATTTTTGGTTCCCGCTCCACCCAGCTATCCACAAGCCAGTACCCATACCTACAGCCCCGCGGCCCGCAGACCAAGCCAACTAATGTATACAGACAAAATAAATTTATCGAATGTTGTTGATAACAGTTATGCGTACGCACATTTTTGTCATACCTAAATCATTAGCATTTGTTTTATTTCTTGGAAATGCCAAGTCCACTTAGGAATGCACTCTTCAGCAGATGAAGATTAAATTTGCTTTTTCCCTAAAAGCGTAGCTACGGGCATACTATTTCTAGAAGTTTGTTAATTTTGTGTTGATTACTTTCTAAATGCTTATCCTGAGCGTTAAATACTGAAATAGGGAAATTCTTATCTTTACTTTTTTGTTGTTTCGTTAATAGAATATCATATTATACATGCTACGTATATATCTTATTGTGGTGTAAACAGAACACCGCGTAACGGACAATATACATATATTAGTGTTGTGCACCGGCCCAGGTACAGAGTGGGCCGGCCGGCCGGCTGGCCGGCGGCCGGCCGGCCGGTGACAGGCCGGCCGGTCATACGCAGGCCGGCCGGTCAAATGTGAAGCGACAGAGCGGCCACTGACAATTTCTGCAGCTTATCGCATTAAAATTGCTAATATCTGCCTTGAAAACTATCAAAAATCTTAATTTTTATTTGGATTTTGGATAAGCCTGCGAAAATTTGCACCGGCCGGCCGGTCGGCCGGTGAGGGAAGGTGCACCGGCCGGCCGGCCGGCCGTTGTTGGGCCGGCGGCCGGTTCTGGGCCGGCGGCCACCGGCCGGCCGGCCGGCGTCGCGAGCTGGGCCGGCCGGCCCACGAAAAATTGGGCCGGTGAACAACACTAACATATATAATTTTCTGACACCAAAAGTACATAAAATGACGCTCCTAGTTATTAGGCCGGGGACATGATTTGCATGGTAGATAACGACTGACACCTTCCCCACAATTGAGTACTTAGTAGTTGGTAGTAGTAGTGACCCCCCATAACATTGCCAGCTAGTTGGCTTTAACACAGTAGTAATGTTTTCAAAATTTAGAAATTGTAAATCAAAAATCCTTTACTGCATTGGAGGAAGCCACAGCTGTTCAATGAATCTACTTTTTCTTAGTTGTTTAAACTAAAACAGTGACTTGATTTTATTCCGTTTGTGCAAGCAAAAGCGACCTTTAATAATGCTTAACGTACCAGAAACCTAAAGTCAAGATAAAGCTGAAAGAATATTGGGTTGGATCATCTTTTTTAAGAAATTATTCTCAATTATGCTCTTCCCATGAACCAATCCGAATGAAATAGAACTGCCCTACTTTTACCTGGCCTGTCTGTTAGACTCAGTCATAGTTTCTAGATTTCTATAATTTCTGTCTACAATTCTTCATGTTTCCAATGTCATATTTCTTAGACTACAGTTTCATTTAATTCTTAATTGCTTGCATAGCCTATTATTTTTACCAAGGTTAAGGGGAGGGCTACTAAAATCGACTTGCCCCGACTTTGTCCGATTGGCCTACTTTTTGGCGAAAATACAGAGCATGGGTTTGGCCAAAAAATATCGGGTACTGAGATCTTAGCTGCTTTCCAGCTAAGTGCAGCCGTCGCGTTTATGCGCCCGACACCCCCCTCTTTTCACAACTACCAACATAATTGTAAAGTTTTGGCCCCAAGGAATAGATAGATGGGCGACCAACGACCTTTACGGGGGTGCTGTGCGCTTAAGGCTGGATACGCAACCTGGACTGGAGATAGTTCCAGGCCAACCTCGACAAGCCTCGCCAATACCAGTATACCAAAAATCGTGAAACCTAACTCACTCCCACTACGTTACCCCGAAACCTAAGCCCTAAAGTCCCTACTTACCGAACTAAACAAGATCTAAAACCTAGCTAAATTACACTAGGCCAAGTGGCCGTATTGCAATATTTATTTTAAAGACTGGAGAGGGGGCTATACAGTTGACAAAAACCTTTTACACTTACAGATTGAATCCAAGGATAGGCATAGAAGAAGTATAGACAGGCGATGGGATCATAAAATATAGTAAATATAAATGCTAGACGCCCCGATAGCAGAAATTTGGGTGTCCCCCACCCAACCTATCACCAGAGTGGGTGGTCTTTACTAGTCTAGCCCGACGTTCAAGACACTAGGGGACCCCAAAATGCGATAAAGAAAACAGGAAATAGCATAAAATTTGGCCAAGAGAGCGTAAAAGAAACCGACCGATTGACTCAAGCGCAAAACTAAGACTGACTGGGCTTTTTGAAAGTAATGAAAGAATATGCGATCACGCGATCACACGTGACTTGCCCAGCCAATCAAATTTTAGATGAGACTTTTGAAAGAATTTCGAAACCAACTAGACAAATTGCTGATCTATCTTTGCAAAAACACATACAATTACATTATTTCAACTTCAAATTCTGGACTAACGGGGCAATTCTAACAAAAACAAGGTGCATAAGTTCGGACTAATTTTGGATGAAGAATCTTTTTAAACAATAATAAAATATGACAGTAGGGCATCACCGCCCTACTGTACATAATTAATTAAAAAATTATACTGACTGCTAGGCCCAAGCTTTAAAGCTGCCACTTGTCAATATGAGTTGGCATTGTGCCCCTATCCGCAGAAAAATACTAGACGTCTGTACCTTATCTGCATCTAAGGGAATTACTCTTCAAAGTTGAAGTTTCGGCAAAAATTTAAAAATTTTTGCTAACGAAAGGAAAATTGGATCTTTTCAGGATAACCCCCCCAGGCCCAGATTCCGCAAAACCTGACCAAATGAGCTGAAATTTGGTATGGGTATGTTTTCGACCACGCTGAGTTCAAATATTGCAAAAGTTTTCGATTTCGCGAAATTCGATTTTTTCGATTCGTAAGGGGGGACCAAGGGGAACCGAAAAATTTTTTGTCTTCGATTTTGCTGAAAAGTTGTATTTAGGGGTTTTCGGGGTCGTGGAACACGAATCTGAAGTCCGTTTTTCGATTCAGTTTTTCGTCGGCTCAGTATAAGCTTACATCTTAAGCTAACAAGTTTAGCTATTATTGAGCTAACGAAAAACCGAATCGAAAAACGGACTTCAGATTCGTGTTCTACGACCCCGAAAACCCCTGTACACAACTTTTCAGCAAAATCGAAGACAAAAAATTTTTCGGTTCCCCTTGGTCCCCCCTTACGAATCAAAAAAATCGAATTTCGCGAAATCGAAAAATTTTGCGATATTTGAACTCAGCGTGGTCGAAAACATACCCATACCAAATTTCAGCTCATTTGGTCAAGTTTTGCGGAATCTGGGCCTGGGGGGGGGGTTATCCTGAAAAGTCCTGTTATCACTGGTGCGAGCTATTAAGGCTGTAATTTGGAATAAAAGGAGGCCCTATAGGAGTACTCATTTGTGCCAAATGGCAAGAAATTCTGCCGCGTGAGATTCTTTAGTCATCAAAAATTGCCGAAAACGCCATTTTCAGTCTGTCGGATTCTGTGTAGGGAGGCTTTCTGCAGCCATAGAAGTCGCAAACCTGCAACCTGCAACTAATCGAGCTGCAATCTTTTGTGGGTGTGTTCAAATTGACCACGCTGAGTTCAAATATCTCAAAAAATTTTAATTTCAAAAATATTTGATTTTTCCCATTTCTGGGGTACCTACCATTGCCCAAAAACGCGTTTTTGGCAATTTTTTAAGATTAAAGTTGACAAAAAAATTTTCCCGCGCCAGAATTTCTTGCCATTTGGCACAAATGAGTACTCCTATAGCCTATAGGGCCTCCTTTTATGCCACATTACAGCCTTATAGCTGTTTAGCTTTTTGCTTTTGCTTTTCGCTTTTTGCTTTTGCTTTGCTTTTGCTTTTGCTTTTGCTTTTTGCTTTTGCCTTTGCTTTTTGCTATAGCTTTTTGCATGGATGTTGGTAGCATATAGATAAATAATATTTATAAAAATTGTGTGGTACTAAGGCATAATGAGATCGCTAGGTCAAAAAATGTGGAAATGCGCCTACTGAGCTTGAAGGCTTAAGCTAAGGTTCGACCGTCGCAAACTGCGGAACATGACTGCTAGAAAACTCAAACTGGCAGGGATAGGTGCCCCATGTGTGGAGCCTGTATGGTTAAGACATGAACTGTCTGACTCTTCTCTATCGGCCTGAGCACAATTTTGATTGGTGAAGTCCTATGACGACGTTTAGTGGCAGAGTCGAAAATCACGAATTTTGCTATAACTCGTTGAATATACGGAGTTGAGCTCTAATACACTCTTAAAAAGACTCCTGTAGAAATTACAGGAATTCTTGTAGTTTTCTACAAAAGTGCTCCTGTGCAGTCAGTCACTAGCGGAGCTTCCTGTATTTTCCACAAAAGTAAATTTTGTATTTTTTCCGGACTCTCGAATAGTAAAAATTACAGGAATCTCCTGTATAAAATACTAAGGAAACCTGTAGTTTGTATTACAGGAGTTTCCTGTAGAAAATACTAAAGAAACCTGCAGTTTTGTTCGACTTTTTGACAATCCTAAATCAGATACCAAACCTGTAGTTTTTACAAGACAAACCTGTAAATTATACTGGAGCGACCTGTTATTTGAAAAATGGGGGGCAGGTGTGGGGGCGGCCGCTCCCAAAATATTTTCGGCAGGGAGCGGCCGTTACAAAAAATTCACCCACGGGGTGTTGAAAGACTGAAAATTTGAAAAAAAATTCAAAAATTTTAGCCTTCAAAAATTATGATACCTGTCGCCTATATATATATATATATATATATATATATATATATATATATATATATATATATATATATATATATATATATATATATATATATATATATATATATATATATATATAAAAAAAAAAAGTTTGAGCCAAATCGATTTTTGAAGTTTGTCAGGCAGCACAGTCGAATTTCTCAGAAATCGACTCATATATATATTCAGTGTTTGTTTCACGTCCTTTTCTAAGTAATTGTAATCGTCGAAGAAAATCGTAAAACAAAAAACCTCGTTCATGTATTACTATTTGTAGGATCCTGAAAAATTAAAACAATTTGAATGTAGCAAACTAAAAGCTAAAAACTACAAAACCTTAAATAGTTCTTTAAAGAATTTCTTAATATGTAAGATTTACCTACATATAAACTCAATTATTTAAGGTTTTGTAGTTGAACAGCTTTTAGTTTGCTACATACCTCCAAATTGTTTTAATTTTTCAGGACCCCACAAATAGTTACTAGATGTGAATTCTTTAGGTGGTGGTGTCCATTTGTATAAATTTAACCTCACAAGCGCCCATTCTTTATGAAAGTTTCTAAATATATTATTTTGATGACATTCCGGGACCAGTCCGCATTTTAGATGAGAAGAAATAAAAGTAATGATAAAGGTTAAAGTGGTTTTGTCCTCGATTTTTTAAAAACTAGCGATAGGCCTTGACTCCAAATACGGCATTTGGTGCTGCATTTGGCCGAATGCTCCACCATATGATTAACAACGAAAATACTTTAAGCTTTATATTGCCAGTTTTTGGTTTATCTTTATTCTTTATCATACATATATATTAAGTATTAACATTCATTGCTAACAGTTATTTTTTATTATGCTGTCTTTAATTTAATCAAAATAAGATAATTGAGGTGGAAAATAATTATTTTCTGCTACGCAAAACGATGACTCCTTTCAGAGTTACCATTAACCAACTGGCTGCTAGGCATGGGCACGGGTAGTCGGGTACCCGAAAATTTTCGGGTACCCGGGTCCTGCTTCGGGTACCCGATATCCAGTTAAAACCGGAAAAAACCGGATAAAACCGGATTAATCTGGATCAAGCAGAGAAATTTTTAGGCTCAGAAAATTTTTAACCAACGAAAATTTTTGGTTCAGAAAATTTCTAGCCACCGAAGATTTTTATGTTTATTATAAAAATTTAATATTATAAAAAGATACTATAACAGAAAAACAGTAATGGGAAGAGGAATTAGTCCTGGTATTTTTCAAACATTTTATAGTTTTCTATTCTTAGATTTGTTTTAAAATATTAAATTTACCTTGCTCTAATAATTTTTTCTTTTTTTAAATTCCTGTTGGAGCAGTATGCTCAAGTAGATGAATAATTAAAACTTGGTGAGTTTTCTAGCATTCATGCTCCGCAGTTTGCGACGGTCGAACCTTAGCTTAACCCTTCAAGCTCAGTAGGCGCATTTCCACCGATTCTTTATGAAAGTTTCTAAATATATTATTTTGATGACATTCCGGGACCAGTCCGCATTTTTGATGAGAAGAAATAAAAGTAATGATAAAGGTTAAAGTGATTTTGTCCTCAGTTTTTTAAAAACTAGCGATAGGCCTTGACTCGAAATTCGGCATTTCGAATTAAGCTCCACCATACGATTAACAACGAAAATGCTTTAAGCTTTATATATATGCCAGTTTTTGGTTTATCTATATTGTTTATCATACATATTAAGTATTAACATTCATATGCTAACAGTTATTTTTTATTATGTTGTCTTTAATTTAATCAAAATAAGATAATTGAGGTGGAAAATAATTATTTTCTGCTACGCAAAACGATGATTCCTTTCAGAGTTACCATTAACCAACTAGCTGCTAGGCATGGCGGCATGGGCACGGGTAGCCGGATACCCGGATACCCGAAAATTTTCGGGTACCCGGATCGGATCCTGCTTCGGGTACCCGATGCCGATATCCAGTTAAAACCGGAAAAAACCGGATTAATCTGGATCAAGCAGAGAAATTTTAGGCTCAAAAAATTTTTAACCAACGAAAATTTTTGGTTAGAAAATTTCTAACCACCGAAGATTTTTAAGTTTATTATAAAAATTTAATATTATAAAAAGATACTAAACAGAAAAACAGTAATGGGAAGAGGAATTAGTCCTGGTATTTTTCAAACATTTTATAATTTTCTATTCTTAGATTTGTTTTGAAATATTAAATTTACCTTGCTCTAATAATTTTTTCTTTTTTTAAGTTCCTGTTGGAGCAATATGCTCAAGTGGATGAATAATTAAAACTTAAAATTCACAAGATACAAACAAAACTG
Source organism: Trissonchulus latispiculum (assembly GCA_030248195.1). Taxonomy (NCBI): domain Eukaryota; kingdom Metazoa; phylum Nematoda; class Enoplea; order Enoplida; family Ironidae; genus Trissonchulus; species Trissonchulus latispiculum. The sequence goes on along the minus strand of JASAND010016298.1, from coordinate 24,621 downwards.
TTCGCACCAAATTAGTGACTCTTGCCACAGCTCTGCGCTGTTCTCTAAACTGTAAGTAATAAACTAAATGCTCATTAGGTTTCAATTTTTGTCAACTTCAGCTATTACTAAACAGAATTTTGAACTCAGATAACCCTCCCAGATTGGTTGAATATTCATTTAACCAAATGTTGAGCATACGGGCTTTTGGATGATTCTTTGGTATGCGCACGCTTTTAGTGACTGTGAAAGTTTATCTAAGTTGACGTAGATGGTTACTTTAACTTTCTTCGGATACATTTTATTTTTACGAGTTTTCATTAAGAAATTACGCAAAAGGAAACGAAAAGGAACTACGTAAAACTTAGTACTTCGTGCAGGTTTTACTTGTTTGCTGCCTTTTGTGCTGTTCCAATTTCCAGAGACAAGCAGTCGAAGTTAGCTAAATTTTGTCATGGGGATTAGCTCTTATAATCCAAATGCTTTCTAACATTTGTTAACATTTAAATGTTAGAGGAAGCGGACAGTGCAACGGTAGTACGAAGCTCTGAAAATTGCTGATCTGGCGTGGTTATAAAATAAAAACAAATGTTGTCTGTATCAGCATGAGCTTCTGATATCGTGGCAATTATTGAAAGTTCCTATAAGCCATTTAAGGGGGGGGGGGCTACGAACGGTTTTGCCCAACTTCTTCAGAGAGACCTACCTTTTGCCATATGATTAGCTAACATATCAAGGTTAAATAGTCCGTAGTGGGCATTATTATATCTAACACACACCGATTCTGGCACTACGCCAAAGTTGAAATTTTGGTGCGAAAAGTGGGTTTTTTGAAAAAGCTTTTCTGAATTCTGGTGGATTAACGGTTTAACCATTTCTGAAACTTTTTGCCACAAATGTTAACTGTTACTAGTGCTAAATTTTAAAAGTATTCCGGCTTTCGAGCGTTGCTTCCTTCTTTAGTTATAACAGCTCAAAGTTTGAAATTTTGCAAAAAGTTGCGAGGTGACCGTGCGCCGTTTTCGATCTAATAAAATTGGCAGCCCCTAGCCTACCCCAGCTTTTTACCAGTTATTAGGCTCTAATAGGGGCATACTGTCTGTGAGTTTCAAGGGCTTTGGTTTTCTGGTTAGTGTGCTAGCCAACTTTTCGTTAAGAAATAACCCTTATTTTTGGGCCTGAAAAGCTAGCTAAGCGCAGTAAAAATGGGGTTAAAAATTTTTTTGTCTCCGATTTTGCCGAAAAGGTGCTTACAGGGGTTATTTGACCTGCTGAATCCGAATATGAAATCCGTTTTTCGATATGACGCTTCCTTCGTTCAGTATGCGCTTACAACTGTCTTAGAGCTTTTTGGAGCGATCGCCATCCATACTGCGAGAAATCAATCTAGCATTTATAAACATTGGAGCGACGTTTAGTGACATATAGCTTTCGGCACATCTTGGTGCATTCACTGGCCTGTAATGTGCAGTTTCAGCCGATTCTGCCACAGTACTTTGGAGTAATTGACTCACATCTTCGAAATGGCACCAAATAACAGTGACAATATCGATAATGTCATCTAGCACTGCGAACGCAGGGATTAACGAAATAACGTCATTTTTACATAAGTTAAGACAGATACTTGGAGTATTAATCGGAGCAAAGTTGGGCTCCTTTGATAAACCACAGCTCATTAGACGTTAGTTAACCTCCACCCGTATAGATCTACAACACCCAATTTATCGCATTTTGATTGTATCGCGCAGAAAAGTAAAGGATTATTTTACACGATATCAAAGCGCTATATGTTAGTACTATTTCTGGAAAATTTGGGTACCGTACCTTGCCCATAGCGATCAGGGCGAGGCAAAGTTTCTGTACGTGTCATGCCGAGCTTTGGACCGACAACACCAACTTCTGATGGGTCCACAGGACGCTACGCTGCATCAAATTCTTTCAAACTTTAAACTATTTTACACTAAACCTAATACTATTATATGGCAAAAGACTAGCTAGCTTTTCCAACATCGAACTTTTAGTGAAATTCGTAGCCCCCCCCCCCCTCTTAAGGGGGGGGGGTCGTTTTTTTGGGCGATTTTTCGACCTTCTCCGATTTTGCTCATTTTTACATATATTTTGTACTCCCAATGGGTCCGCGAAACAAGATAAGTGCGTTTTGCGCAATATTGCTTCTATTGTTCTGTAGAGTCTTTCAAAGGTGAATCCGACATGTGTGACATAGGAAAATGAAGTTACACTAAAAAAGTTTGTGTCCAAAAAATTTTTTGCTGTGTGAGAGATTCAGCTCTGAAATGTTTTCACACTTGTTAAGGACATAATGTAGAGTGCAGCGAGTGACTTTGGTGCAATTCTGTTGAGAATTGGCATTTTGGCAAATATGTAGCCAAACAACTCGGAATTTTCACAAATTCTGACTTTAAAACTTTGCCAAAATTTTAATTCTCAGCAGAATTGCACCAAAGTCACTCGCTCCACTCTACATTATGTCCTTAACAAGGGTGAAAAATATTTCAGAGCTGAGTCTCTTACACAGCGAAAAAATTTTGGACACAAACTTTTTTACCTTAACTTTTTCATTTTCCTATGTTTAACACATGTCGGAGTCACCTTTGAAGGACTCTACAGAACGATAGAAGCAATATTGCGCAAAACGCACTTGTCTTGTTTCGCGGACCCACTGGGAGTACAAAATATGTAAAAATGAGCAAAATCGGAGGTCGAAAAATGGCCCAAAAAAGCGACCCCCCCCCTTAAGTCCTTAAAACTCCTTTGAAATAACTTACGAATGAAAATCTATCCAATCTAAGCTCAATGTGAATAAAGACCCCTGAAAAAAAGCTAAATTACGAAATGGCCAAATCAGAAAAATGAGTTAAAAATTTCTCGGGTACCCGAAAGTGACGGGTACCCGAGTACCCGAGTACCCGGGTAGTGTCGCAATTACCCGACATAGGGCTTCGGGTAGTACCGGGTACCCGGGTTCAAATTTTTGGACCCGTGCCCATGCCTAAGCTGCACCACAATACAACGTTTATTAGGAAAATCTTCAATCAAAGCACACAGAACAAGCAAACACATTGCTACAACGCCTGCAACATTGTCATCACTAAGCAACAAAGGAAAGCAGAGAAGCCTCAGATAAAAGGACTATCATCAGATCAAATACATTTTCAAGGCAAACCAAAATCAAATTCATAATAGGGTTCGAGGGTTCGACTCAATCAACACAGCCCCCCGTAGCATCAACTGGGATGGAGATCGTTTGAGGACCACTTGCAAAACTTGAGCAATTCAGTTAAAACTGTATATGGATACATTAGTTTACTTGTAAAACTGGAGCGAAAAGGACTTCAAATTCGTGTTCTAACTATCAAAAACCCATATGCTATTTTCAGTAAGATCAACAAAAATTGTTCGCCCACCAAATAATAAAAACGTGCTGGGATGCACCCTACAAGTTTGAGTTAAACTGGTCTAGTTCCGACAGAGATGGGGAGATTACGTGAGAATTGTAGGATTATTCGATCCAAGGGTTTTTCGAACAAAAACTAAATATGCCAATACATAAGAAACAAACCACATACAGTCTAAATACTTAATTACACTGGCTAAAAGAAATAAATCTTATACAGATAATATATATAAGATTTACAGTATCAGTTTTAACACGGCAGATAGATATACATCAGGTTTAAACACAAGATAATACAGGTGCTGAATCATAAAAGATTCCAAAAATACAACTGAAAGCATTAAACCCTATACGTACAGAAGACTTAGCTATTATATGTATTTAGAAAGCTGGCAAGAAAGTATTAAATCTTCACTAACAGCTATACAAAACCTCTTAATGGCTTACATTGATTATACAAAAACAAGGAAAAGCCAAATTCGAGTTACAAGTAAAAAATTTAACTCTGTTACGTCAGAAAAGAAACACCTCATTTAACCAAATACAAATACACATTTTTTCACGACTGTTTACTACTCAGACTTAAGTTAACTGAACAGAATAACAAGCAAAAACATCATTAAAAACCATAATTTATAAAATATTGTATTATGTACGCAGTATATGTCTACACTTATATTTAAACACAGCTATATAAGATAATGCCATAGTTAGGAAAGAAGCACGAAATAACACAAGAACAAACAACTGTGATTACGAGATAAACATTATTGTACAGAAAACAAATATCGCCCAACACACAATAATACATAAGAATAACGAAAAAGCTAAGTACAAAACACTCAAATGCGTATAGCAACGGCAATACGTAAACCTATAATCATCAAATCAAATTATTTAGAATCAATTTAGACATTCAGGAAATAGTCTGGAAAATATATACCTAAGTACAGCCTAACGATAAATATTTTTGTTACGTTCAGACAAAAACGGAGGCTTTACAGATGCCTACACCAAGAGCTCTAATTTCTGAACACGCTACTGAAACACAATGAAATAGACGAAGAAATGTACCTTCCAGACACAGCAAAAAGCCTAACCCCCAAACAATACTTATGTTCGAGTATTTCTTAGAAATTGGCTGCTTCGGAAGGGCAAGCGGGACTCGCACAAATCCTACTTAATGGATAAACAATAACTTGTGTAATATCAACGCCAGAAGCCATACCACTGATGGTAGCCTCACTCCAATCATACCAAACAACTTTTCGAGAAATCACCTTTTCAACTGTTAAAAATTCTTAAGTTTAGCATTAGAACACAAAGGGATACAAAAAATTAGAACTTGCTTTCCAACTGCGAGTGGGTATCAGGCGCATAGTGCTCTGATAGAGAAAAGTAAAGGTGTCATAACGCCTATGACATAATGAAAAGAAAAAAACCCAAGCATAACCGAAACTGCAATGAAATGAATATACAGCGTCATTTGGAGTCGCAACCTTTTATATACCGTACGAACGCTGTCAACTGAACCATAAGAGGCGTAATACGAAAATTGGTAGTATTTACCGGATATATATACTTTGGTAGAATGGATTACAAGTTAGACTAGTATTCAATACAAATGTAGTATTCTGTAGTTTTCAATGGTTCACAGGTTTACTCTACAGGAAAGTACTCGAACGCTAATAACGCAAATTGAGTATATAAAGGCTATATTTTTGAAGACTCGAAATTTTTTTGAATATTTTCAAATTTTCAGTTTTTCAACACCCCGTGGGTTCTCCCCCTTTTCCAATAACAGGTCGCTCCAGTAAAATTTACAGGTTTTGTCTAGTAAAAAGAACAGGTTTGTATCTGATTTGACAAAAAAGTCAAACAAAACTATAGGTTTCTTTAGTATTTTCTATATATACGAAATTCCCATAATTTTTACTATTGGAGAGGACGGTAAAAAATACAAAAGTTACTTTTGTGGAAATACAGGAAGCTCCGCTCGTGACTGACCGCACAGGAGCACTTTTGTAGAAAGCTACTAGAAATCCTGTAGTTTCAACAGGAGTCTTTTTAAGAGTGTGTACAAGGCACCTGAACCAATCCAAAGAAAATTTTAGAAATCTAATAGAACAATCCAAAATAATTATTACTCAGCTGTAGGCATTATGCTTGCAGAAAATAAAGGATAAGCTACTTAGTAACACCAAGAACATAAAAAACTGGAAACGCTGGCGTGTAGTTTCCGAATGCATCATTTCAATCCTATTCAGGGATGTATCCAAGATTTTACAAAGAAAAGGGATCTTGACAAAAAATTTACTAAGAGGGGGCTGTTTGCAGTACCCAAAGAAACATAAATTCATCAACAACCCATGAACAATTAAAACACACACACAAAATACAAAACATAACAAAGCTTAATACAAACCAACACACATACATAAAAGCCTAGCAAAGGAGAAGGGAGAGAATGGGGCACCTGGCCCAGACAGAGGATCATTCACTATTGAATTCCATCACACTGCCTTTGGTGACTGGCCAGGGCGGATTGATGATACCACATCATCCCACACTTGGGACAGGGATAGCCGCCCGCCTTGTACCGTTCGCAAACATTCTTACTGAGATGCCGCTTCAAGTCTCCGGGATACTTGTATTTCATGGGGCAGTTGGGACAGATGTACAGCCTTTTAGGAGTATGACAGGCGTTCACGTGGGTCTGCAAATTTTTAGTATTGTCATAGCATTTGGGACAATGGGGACACTGAAACTTCCGCAGGGAGGCGCACATATGTACCTTGTAGACATGGCCTATGGCCTCCTCCCTGGAGTCTCGGACCTTAAAACAGACGGCGCACTGGAACCCCTTCTCATGGAGTCGTATATGACTTTCCGCCTCGGCCACCAGTTCCTGTGGAATTTCCATTGGAATTTCCGCCAGGGAACGACGATGCGGTGGCACGATATTGATAGGCGCAGGCGGTGGGCCAGAGATGGGACGATACAGCATAGGACCACCCATGGAGGGATACCCTCCAGTCGAGCCGTGGCCACCGGCTCCAGAGGTCCCGGCACCGGCCCCGCCCAGACCGGCCGAAGTACTGCCGCCGTAGACAGCCGAATGGCCAAGACCAGTACCGCTCACGGCTCGATAAGTGGCCGGAATCCGGGGCTTTGTGAGAGTCTTTCGTCCTACGCCGCCCAACGGAGTCCCAGAGCTGGCTCCACTCCCAGCGCCTGTGGACCCTCCGGGTGTTCCGCCTTCCTTTCGATTGATGCGCACCTTCAAAGTAAGCTTCTTATGATCAACTGTCAGCATTTCAATGGTACAGTAGTCTGACATGGCCTCTCGGCCAAAGATCTTCTTGGCATGCCCGATAAGTAGATGATAGAACAGGTCGTGGGCTACCGTAAACAAAACTGCACAGAATGGACAGGTTAGATCCGGATCCAGAGGGAAAGCCTCACCACAGTCCAGGCTGGAGATCTGAACATCATGCTGTTCAACCATATGCGTTACCAGATCCCAGGGCTTCTTGATCTCAAAGCCGCAGTAGATGCAACTGCCGCCCACCAAATGCAGCGGAGCTGGGTTGACGGGTCCCCCAGTTCCTGCTCCTCCTCCTGGCACAGAATTGCCCCCAACCGCTACACCGGTAACGCCATCTCTGGTCATGAGGTTAGCAGTCGCAGACGCAGTTTCAGAAGACTGTGCCATAGCGCCTGCGGCTGACACTGAGTGCGGTGAGTCCAGTGAAATTCCACCCTCCAGCATACCATCCTGCGGACCCTTTTTGCGTTTCTTAAGCGACTGATTACCAATTACAGCTCCTGCAGCGGACGAGGAAGCTTTTCTACTGTTGTGATCCTTGCGACGTCTTTTGGATGAGACGGAGGGATCAAAGGCGCCCCCGGATCTCATCACCAGATCAGGATCTTTCTCATCCTCTCCATCATCGTCTTCCTCATTGTCGGACTTTCCACCTGTTTGAGCTCCGCCGCCTTTCCGTCTGCTTCCTCCTGCCAGCTGCACTACATTTTCTAAACACAAAAAGCAACTTGCCATAAATAATATAACAACTAAAGCACATACTAAACAAACAGATTCAATTTTTAGTAGCTTTCAGGCGAACTCTACCACTCCGCTGGTAGGAATTCAGGGGCCAACGTTAATAATCCGGCCCAATTTCATTAGATGACCAACTTAATTCGGGCAATCGATTTCACCTGCATAAAAGGGTGAAAACGCAGAACAGAGATGAAGGTGACGGACGTTCGAACCGCCAAGAACTTAGCACTGCCAGTTGTAATGTTTTTGGAACCATATTATTCCAAAAATTGTTTATAAACTATGCACACTGCGTCAACAATCTTTTATTCCATCTACGTCATAGGCTAAGCAATTTGCCACTGACAGACCTTTACGTTAAACAGGGGCGGATAAAGTACCCTCAGGGTACCAATTTAATCTTCACAGCAAAAGCATGTAGGAAACGCAAACGCAAAATAACCAACACAAGTTAGTGTGCTACCACCTTTAGCTATAACTTAATCAAATTAGGGAAAGTCAGGTAAAATTAACATAAGAGGGGGATCTATTTGAAAGTGATAACCATTCTTGTGTCGGTAAGTTTAAACACTTTTGGTGTTTTAAACATCCTCCGAAAACTGGTACATTTCCGTTGAAATTAAAAATTTCTATTAAAATTACAAGAGTTAGAACAACTGCATGAACGTGTTCTTACATTAGGTTCCCTCCCAAACAAATGTTTAAGTCAAGACAGGAATCTTAGTCATGTAACTGTTTTTACAGCAATTAACATTTGTATATCTAATGAGACTTTAACTTAATCTAAGAGTTAGTTTCGTGCAATCTTCTGTCAACTGCCTCTCCCCACAGATATAAGGACCTCCAAAGCTAGCACAGTGAAGCATATTTACATTTTCAAAGTGAGAAACGAGGTTTCGAACAATTGACTAAATCGTTATGATCTGTGCGTCCCTAAATAAAACCTTTTGAACAAACAATATCAGTTTTTATATAACCGTTATTTCTCATAAGCTACAGTTGCTTGCTACAGTACGAGATCCTTTTATTCTAAGAGTAGATGATTGGCCCTTACTTGCCGCGTGGCAAGTAAAGGCCAATCATCTACTCTTAGATATGAAACGCCACGAAGAAGATCAGAATCCTTTTATTCCTTGGTCTGTTTTTGTTATCAGATTATCAGACTTCTTTGCTTTGTTTTAAGGTTCTTGCAGCCGAAAAATCCCTTCTAAAGGAAGCTCTAAAAGGGATAAAGCAGGGTGGTTTAAACAAGTTAACTAACCCAGGGTGGTAGTTCAACAGGAAGCTAAACATTTCACACCACAGGAATATCCAACGATTTACTGTTTAACTGTAAACTGCCTAAATCAGCAATTTTATTCTTAACAACTTTTTGAAACCATTTCATTGTACTCCTAGCATGCCATTCTATTCCAAAAGTCGCTGCTCTCAAGGAAGATTAACTGTCATGATCCTGCTACTGGCAACAACCGTCACCACATTCACTCACGGAATGGAGGAGGAAAAGGGTGGCCTCTATCTGACCCCCTACGCCACCAAAATTCACAAGGCCTGGCCTACTCGTGCCGATCAGGGGATCCCGGTGATCCCGCTAAGATTCGGGCGCGCCGGCGTTGCCGGAAATTCCAACAGCGGCCGTCTCAGCAGGGGAGGATCTCCGGGTGAGCTGCCAGCGAGAGGGCGAGAAGGGACCTGGGTATTTCCGAACCGATTCGCCCATCCGCTACAAACCTGGCCAATCTGACTACAAATCTACAGGCAAGGAAATCTGATCAACTATTAATCTGTGAAACTTAACATTACATTGTGTGCACGAAGTGATACATGCGTATATAAATTACAAGTCGATTTAGTTTGTGACGTGACGGGCAATATCCAAGCATGTAATCTGCATTCGCGACGGGCACTGGATATCCGGATAATATCCAATTTGAGAAAAATATTCGGATATCCGAAAACAATGAATATATATCCGTTTACTGACAAAATTTCAAAGTTTTTAAAATATTCTCACAAATACGTATATCTTTGAAAATATTTTTGAAACCAAGATATATACATAGTTTGACTGTGTGATGGCAGGCCGCAGCGCAGCGAAAAATATACAGAAAAGCGGGAATTTTTTGTGAAATCTAAAAATTTTCTTGAACTACGTTTTGAATAGGCGGATAACCGAATATTCGGACATCCGTTAGCGCAAAACTCTTCAATCCTGAACCGTCATTACTCATTGATTAGTAGGAGTTGAAAAGCCATCCTTATATCAAAATGTAGCAAAACATTTTCTGTTTTGAATGAATACAATGACACTAATTCTGGATTTCTAAAATTGTTTTATTGGATTTTAGAAGGAATAAAATTTTTCTGATTTTCTGCATACAGAAGCAAATTTTTTTTCTTTAGACATGGGTTGTATATTATATCATTCGGATTCGATACCTCTATCAAATACCTAGAAGCCTTTTTTAATTATTATTAAATCTTTTTTCAATTTAGAGAAATTAGCTAAAATGTAGGCGCAACCTGAATTTTGCTTACTCTTCTCAACTTGATCAAGCAATTACATTAGCTAGAAACCAGCAGAAATCGAGGCAACTAAAAAGACTCCCGGGGTATTTTTGTGCAGAACTCACCTGTTAAAAGGCAATCCTCCAACGTGTATATTAAATGCTTAACAATCGCTGGAATAATTGGCCTCTGTGAGACGTTCAAATCGACACACTTAGCTTAATTTTACGGCTTGCGCTGCTCGAGAAATTTGATTTCTACAAAATGACAAGTTTTTACTCCAAAATAAAAAATTTATTATACCTCTCGATAGAGAAAAGCTAGAAAGATGGTTTCAAAAACAAAAATGTCGAGCAAAACGAGATCTATGCAGCTAAGAGCCATCTGTCAGAAAATGGCAAAACCCATCCCAACGGAAACACCGGCTCTTCGAAGTGGGATCGCGCCGAGGGTGCAAGAACGTAAAAGAAGAAGATAATTTTGGAAAGTTTCATCAACTTTGAACTTGACATGGGCCGTGCGCTTGACGTTGAGTGTCACTTGACGCCGATCGGCGTCATGGCAAACCAAGATAAGATTACGTACCATGACGCCGATCGTCGTCATGCAAAAGGCACCTTTCAATGCAATTTTCAAGCTTAGGCAAACGTGGAATCTAGAAATGGTGTACACTGGCAAATCTCCATGTTTTTTATCTATGAAACTTGAAAAACTGCGGTGACCCGAAATTTCTCCGATCACCAATACGCTTTGAAAGCAATCCATATTTTTTGTTTTTAGCCAGAAACATCTCTAAATCACCAAAATAAGTGTCTGGGATCTACTTCTCGCATCAAACAAACAATGTGCCTACCGAATACAAATAAAAATCGCCAACCACTTCGAGCCAAGGACTTCCAAATATCTTTTTTGAATTTTACCCTATTCTTGCTTTTTTGGGATATTTATTTGAAGCCTAATTATTTATTAGAATCTGAAAACACTGAAACCGAATATATACTTCTATTCTGATCTGAACCTAGTCGGATCTTAAAACTTTCGTTAGCAAATGCCATCGCAGATCAAATATCAGCGAGCATGGTCAAAAAAGTCAAATCCAAGGTTTTCGCTTTTTCCCATTTTCTTCGAACTCCCAAAATGATCATATTGTGTTGCATTTGCGGTCTTTCATGTTCCTACATGCACAGAAGTAGTTTTTTACCACCTACAGCAACTGTAGAAGACTGAAAAGTCTTTTCATCCAGTCCTAGTTCGTCGCCCTTCCCTAGTGTCAAGCAGCTAAAACTTGGTCTTTCACAATATTTTCTAGAAAAACCTGTGTTTTCAGTGTCCTGGCAAAATTTACAATGACACCTACCTACTTATTACTTTTGTTCATTAGTCTTGTTCACTGTGTTCATATGACGCCGATCGGCGACAAGTGGCAAATCTATTGCACCATTATGAAAACTTATACCATTAAATGATTACCATGACGCAGATCATATTTTTTTCGACCACTGCTATCGATTGGGACGTCTTTGGTAAAAGTTGTTAGTAGTTTTAAAATCAGCGTGACCTATACATTTTAACTGTGCAATAAAACGAAGTGGAAATTTAATGAAGGTTTTGACTTATGTAGGGTGACACACAACGTGTTAGAATTATTGAATTGTATGACTGTATCTTGTAAATGTACAGAGGACTAGGTTTTACAACGTTAATGTGGGAGGGGAGAAGGTCGTAAGTGCCAGGAGGACTAGGTTAAAAGCGCACTAATATGGACCAGCTTCGCTGAACAACCCATATTCGCGAAAACTGCCCAGACGAGACGTTGCTATTGGCAGTTCAGAAAATTTACGATTTGTCAGAATGACCATGCAAGTATAGTCGTGCTCCTTATTCAGTTAGCTCTCGCGCGCCCCTATAATTATACTTAACTAGATAACTGCAGCGTGATCGCATTTTTACCAGGTGTAATTTACGTACTGCCGGCCAGGCTCACCTACTCGAAATCTGAGATGGATTTTGGTTCTAATTTAGGGCTTTGAAGGTCGGTGGCTTGAGTCTCTGGGCTCAGAAATATCCCAGGCCCAGATAGCTCAGTTAATAAAACACCTTTATCTGGTTGGTAAATGCCAAATGGGTACCACCATTACTGTGGATGAGAAGGCAACACTGGTATTGCAGAAATGACTACTGCACCTTGCACAGATGTATAACCGCGATGGAACCGGGTCAGGTCGGGTCACTTTTTGAACCGGGTTACCGGGTCAAGAACTTCGACCCGGTCTTGACCCGGTTTCCCAAATTTACTACAAATATACTGGTAATTTTTGGCTTAAAATTAAAGCTTTTTATGATGCCTGTACATAATTTGAAACTGTCTCAACAAATTTATCTTGCACTTCAGAACTTTTGCTGCTTGAGGTTCGTTTAATCAGATCTCCAGCAAAACATTGTTTATTAGTCAACTCTGCTGCATCCTGGGTAAAAACTTGGGAGGGGGTTCCCGACGGAGGGTGGGGGACCCCCCAAAATTTTCGATTTTATGCCATTTTTGGCCACTTTTTAGCCAAAAATCTGGAGGGGGGTAGCAAAATTCTAAAAATCTTGGGGGGAGCGCCAAAATTTGTCATTTTTGTGGGGGGGTCCCCCCACCCCACCGGCGTATCCAGGATTTTGAAAAGGGGTGGGTCCAAAAAATTTTTATCCTTCCCCCCAAGACCACTCAACTGCACTGTTTTATCCAGTTCAGTTCAACAATAAACTGCGCAAGCGAATCACATACTCACCCTCCTGTGTGTTGGCGTGTGTTGCTTCATAATTCACACTGTCCCGCAAGTATATATATTCTAACTCACGCATACATGTACTTATAAATATGAGTGTCTATTATGTATGTAACATTATTGAGTACTAACAATAATCAGAATAACAGACTACGATTCGGTGGGTCTGGGGGGCGGAGCTCCCCAGAAGTTGAAGAAAGTTTTTGCTTTTTGGATGAAATCGTTCTTCAAATCTTTTAATTTCTTTCATCTTGCAGAAACAAGAAAATTTTTAAAAATTAACACTTTTTGAGGGCAAAATAAGAATTTTGTGCTAAAATCGAATGACATTTTAGACTTTTTCCATCCGAAAATCTGGTGAAAATGTTGGAAATATGTATATACGTAGGTATACGCACTCGCGAAATTTTTGGATATATATTTATACGTATATATATGCCTTTTTCTGTTTTTCCTGTCTACTTTTCTTACCTTCAAATCGCGACGACGGGACTGCCATCCAGATCTATCCCTAGTAGTTTTTAGCATTTACGCGATAAAAGTTCTTAAATACTGGCATGCTCGAATCGGTAGCTCGCATGCCGAGAAAACCCGAAGAGAAAGTTTTAAAAAAATTTTCGGCGAAAATGCTATATATAATAATGAGAAACGTGCATCAAAAATGCAATTGAAGGAAAGTAGCATGAAGTATCGTAATATACGTACGGCTTAATACTGATTGATTATTCAAACTTTGTCGAAGCTTAACATAAAATACAAAGACAATATAGAGTAGAGCGGGGGATTGGGGGCGGCAGCCCCCAAAATCTGAGAAATTTTTAAAAAAATCACTGTTAAAACATATATATATATATAATAGAAACTTTGCATTCTTTTTTAATTTGGTGCTAATTCCACATTTTGGCTTGGTAATTCTTTCGTCATTTTTATTTTGGCGTTGTCAAAACTATTGTTCATTTCTGCAAACGACGCAATTTTTGACCAAAATAACCTAGACTGAATCTCCTGCTTTAAATGTAGCTAGAAACGTTTATGACTCACAATTTCTGAATTTGAAATAACCTGCTCCAATAGTTTGAATTTTGATTTATATACATGTATATACACGTTTAATTACAGAATAAATGAACACACTAATCGCGCCGCAGGCGCGAAATTTCTATTTTTATTTGCTTTTCAATTGTTCAGTGAAAAATGATCACCTGCCGCTGAAGATTGGGGGGGTCAGGGCTCAAAAAGGGGTGGGTCCGGACCCCCTGGGCCACCCCCCTGGATACGCCCCTGCCCCACCCCCGAACACATCTAAGGTTGCATCATCATTATTGTATATACTGTATAGATCTTCGCAAATTATTCCAATCTGAATCTCAATCTCTTAATCTGAATTTCCAATGAAGATTAAAAACCAAATTTCAAAATTCCCTAGTCTTTCTTCTGCGAAGTACTCACATCCGATAGTGCATAGTGCAAAATTTTGAAGATGGATAAGTTATTGGTTTGGCAACTTATTTCTAGTTTGGTTTACATTTACAAAATGCCGCAGTCTTATTTAATTTTTTATAAATCTTGAACAAATTTTCACCATAGCTATTCATTTAACGGTGATGAAGCATGGAAGTAAAAATTTAGCTGGCTCTTGGCAAAGTCAAAATTTTTTCATAATTTTGGAAAACCGGGTCACCGGGTCAAGTCTAAGTGACCCGGTTCCATCACTGATGTATATATAGTCAAGCGGGAAAAATCTCAAATTTCAGATTTTTGGCCAGAACTTTTTAGCGGTTTGACATATTGAAATGCTGATTCTACAGATAGCTAGGCTGGCATTTTTCAGTGGTGGTGGGGGGGGGTGCCCCCACTTTCCTGCAAGCCCCCGTTTTTTGGGGGTCGCCCAAAAGCGTCGAAAAATTAAGTTTTTGAGGTCAAATTTTCTAAAATTTTCAGAATTTTAGCTAATTTATGGACTTATAGTCAATCGGGAAAAACGCCATTATTTCAAACTGTATGATGTGTAGAACTCATTTTTTGGAATTATGGGAAAATTCTTGTAGTTTGAAGAATGGCAGCCCCTACAGACCATTTTCATGTATTAATGACTTCTCTGGGCTGTAGCAATAGAGTCTTTGGGATTAATTTCCTGGGAAAAGCCAGTTATCGAGAATGAATTCATAGTGAATTTGTATATAATGCTATATTTGGCCAAATATGCCAGTTTCAGGGTGAAATGTAGCTCTCAAAACCACTGACGTGACATATTAGTCCAAAAGTTGCTCATTTCAGGGACTGTCAACCCTAATACGGTATTGCTTTGTACAACTTGAATTGCTGATTATTTTCTAAATAGTTATAATCTCAAAAATCCAGGAAAACTGCTCAATTTGGGTCCAGCAAGCGATCAAGGTCAAAATCATCGGGAAAAAGCCACACCTGCGCAGAGATCACGTGACTTTCTGAACTGTTTGCAATTGTATGAAAACAAAGCCAATGTTCTCTCTTGACTGCAATAGAAATTTTTTTCAGGAACAAAGTTTTCCAAAAAATGTCGACCCTGCGCTCTGACTGTAGAGAAGAGCCAGAGAGCTAAAAATCGGCCTGTGGGCTTATATTGAGGTCGTCATTCTACATTGCAAAAATATTGCATAACAGTTATCTATTTTTCTTAGATATATAGCTGGTTTTTTCCTAGACAACAAATTTCTGGGGCAACTCTGGGGGGTGGTCCCCCCACGTCTGGGGAGCAGGGCACGGATTTCTGGGGAGGGGAGAAAATTTTTTCGAAAATGCTTAAAAATAGCTTTTTGCTGCTGAGCTTAAAAAGTAACTATTTTTAACCTAAACTTAAGATTAAAAAAGCTAAAAAATGCTTAAAACGACTAAAAATCCTTCGAAGCCGGAAACTTTTTCAAAATTTACCCTCAAAACCTTATTTTTCCGGGCACTTTAGAGTTATGGGGGAAGGCCCGAATCCTGGGGGAGGGCGTCCCAAGTGGGCTCCCCCTACTGTAGGAAAAAGTCAGTTATATAATATGTATACAAAGAATGTCGATGGCATCGTTATTTTATGTTATTTAGGAAGTACTCATATCCGATAGTGCATAGTGCAAAATTTTGAAGGTGGATAACTTATTGGTTTGGCAACTTATTTCTACTTTGGTTTACATTTACAAAATGCCGCAGTCTTATTTAATTTTTTTATAAATCTTGAACAAATTTTCACCATAGCCATTCATTTAACGGTGATGAAGCATGGAAGTAAAAATTTAGCTGGCTCTTGGCAAAGTCAAAAATTTTTCAAACAAGTAACAAAAATGCTCCGCACAAAGGAGGATAAAATGTGTGTGATGGCCTGTGTCTATCCTTAAAATTGAGAAAATAAAGACAAAAATGTACATATACGTATATATACCACAACAAGTTTGGGTGGATGGCTCTATGACGGAAGTTGATTAGTTCGCTTAGGGTTTTCATTTGATGCCAAAGTTTCACCATTTTTGAAAAATTTCATTTTTGACCGAAAATCGTCTAAGTCCCTACCCCACCCCACCACAGCACTCTACAGCTACTTTGAGCATGCAGTTCTATGAAAAAAGTTGCTCAGCTCGCTCAGGGCTTTCATTTGGTATCAAATTTGACCACATTTGAAAATTTTCATTTTTGACCCAAAATCGCCTAAGTCCCCACCCCACCCCACCACAGCACTCTACAGCTACTTTGAGCATGCAGTTCTATGACAAAAGTTGCTCAGCTCGCTCAGGGCTTTCATTTGGTACCAAATTTGACCACTTTTGAAAAATTTCATTTTTGACCGAAAATCGCCTAAGTCCCCACCCCACCCCACCACTCTACAGCCACTTTAGGTACGCACTTCTATGACAAAAGTTGCTCAGCTCACTTAGGGCTTTCACTTGGTATCAAATTTGACCACTTTTGAAAAATTTCATTTTTGACCCAAAATCGCCTAAGTCCCCACCCCACCCCACCACAGCACTCTACAGCCACTTTAGGTACGCACTCACTTCTATGACAAAAGTTGCTCAGTTCGATGCGGGCTTTCACTTGGTATCAAATTTGACCACTTCTGAAAAATTTCATTTTTGACCCAAAATCGCCTAAGTCCCCACCCCACCCCACCACAGCACTCTACAGCCACTTTAGGTACGCACTTTTATGAGAAAAGTTGCTCAGCTCACTTAGGACTTTCATTTGGTACCAAATTTGATCACTTTTGAAAAATTTCATTTTTGACCACATGACCTGCCACTGACCTGACCCTCCAGACGGCAAAGTGGAACCAGCCCAGCAAAATGGCTGCGTCGTAGAGCGAAACGGACACCGGGGATGAGCTGTGCGCACCAGAAAACCCCTATAGACAAAGTTTTGAGAGGCTGAGTAAAGCCTACTATGTACCTCTAGGAAGTGGTTGCAAAGGACTTTCATTTGGTACCAAATTTGATCACTTTTGAAAAATTTCATTTTTGACCACATGACCTGCCACTGACCTGACCCTCCAGACGGCAAAGTGAAACCAGCCCAGCAAGATGGGTGGGTCAGACGGCAAAACGGACACCGGGAATGAGCTGGGCGCACCAGAAAACCCCTATGGACAAAGTTTTGAGAGGCTGAGTAAAGCCTACTATGTACCTCTAGGAAGTGGTTGCCGACCTGATCCTTCAGACGGCAAAGTGGAACCAGCCCAGCAAGATGGATAGGTCGGACGGTAAAACTGACTGCGAGAATCGATTCTCCGTGCTAGAAAACCATTGTATTAAAGATTTGAGCTTTTAAAGTTGAATAGATAGCGAGAAATTTCGATTTTCCATTTTTCGAATTTTCGCCATTTTTGACGGGCCACTGTGGTCGCTAGGGAAGTGATAGAGAAACGCAACCTGGACCGTTAGTTAGTTCAATATATGTAATTTCTGAATATAAAAAGAAATCAGCTCCAGCTCGTAACGTTCGACCTGAGCGACGACCACAAAAATGGTCACTTTTCGCTATGAGCCGACTTTGCGACGCCACTGCGGCGCTGTGGCGCAGCTGCGGCGCAAAAAAGCCCTTTAGGTTGGCCCACCGCTGCAGTTCACGTGAAAGCGGCGAACATTATGTACAATACAACCATCAAATAGGAGAAACCGGAAAAAAAAACATCGCCGCCATAACCGGTCCGGGGCGTAACTTTTTAACGGTAAGTGATACGGGGCTGAAACTTCACAGATACACTAAACTCGATGTGCTCTACAATTTGCGCATGAAATCTGCGCAGGATCTGCGCAGGATTTTGCGCAGCTTCTGCGCAGCTTATTTTACACTGTCTCCAGCCACTTTTCACACATATTATAGGGGTCGCTGCCGCGACCCCTATGATATTTTAGATAATTTTGGAAAACGGGGTCACCGGGTCAAGTCTAAGTGACCCGGTTCCATCACTGATGTATAGTCAATCGGGAAAATCCCAAATTTCAGACTTTTGGCCAGAACGTTTTAGCGGATTGGCATATCGAAATTCTAATTTTAAAGGTAGCTAGGCTGGCCTTTTTTCAGTAGTACTTTTCGGCAAGCCCCCCCCCGCTTTTTTGGGGACGCCCAAAAGCGTCGAAAAATTAAGTTTTTGAGGTCAAATTTTCAAAAATTTTCAGAATTTTATCTAATTTATGGACTTACAGTCAATCGAGGAAAAACGCCATTCTATATTTCAAACTCTTTGACGTGTAGAGCTAATTTTTTTGGAATTATGGGAAAATTCTTGTAGTTTGAAGAATGGCAACCTCTACGGATTATTTTCATGTATTAATGACTTCTCTGGACTGTAGCAATAGAGAGTAATTTGTGATTAATTTCCAGGGAAAAAAAGCCAAAATCGGGGGGAAAAGCCATTTTGGTCGAAGCATATCCTGAAGGCGCAGACCCATTCTGAGTGTTCCATCATGTTCAGCGTCGCTTATTTACCCTGGGTCTGTAGTATATAAATTGCCTTCGCAAAACATTAAAAACAACTTTATAATTCGCAGCATAAACTGCCTAGGTTTCATCAAAAATAAGGTAAACATACAAATTTTTTAAAAACTTGCTAAAACGAAGGCTAGCTACAAAATAGTGTTTTCCAATGAATTCGTAATGCTCTTTTTGGCCAACTGTGATAGTTTAAGGATGAAATGTGGCATTTAGCGGTCAGAACGACTGACGTGACAGATTGTCCAAAAGTTGCTCATTTGAGGGACTAACCATCTACAAACGGTATTGCTTTGAAAACCTTGAATTGCTGATTATTTTCAAAATAGTAATATATAATTCCAAAAATCCAAGAAAACTCAATATGTGCCTAGAAAGTGACTGGTTTTTCCACGATGGATCAAAATCATCGGGAAAAAGTCACACCTGTGCAGAGAACACGACGACGTGAATTGTTTACATTTGTATGAGAACAAAGCCAGGACATGTTCCCACTTGGCTGCAGTAGAAATTATTCAGATAGCGCTATTGACACTAAAGTTACAAATTTTTCAAAAATTACAGTTTTCCCGCCATTTCAGGAACGAAGATTTCCAAGATCCAAAAAATATCGACCCTGCTGTTGACTATAGCTGGCTTGCACCAGTCGTGTTTAGTTTATTTGCGAATAACTCTTAAACTCGAGTTTACTAAAACAGGAGTTTATGTTTAAATTTCAAACACTTGCTCAAGTGATGTTTAACTCATGCTTAGCTAAACACGAGTTTAAATTTAAACAGGACTTAAACTTGACTTGGTCACGTTTTACTTCCACAAGCCAATCAAAACAATAAACTCGTCCAATCAAAAGGTACTATTCCAATTTAAACTGCACCTTAAATGTGAGGTTTAAATACGACATTAAACTGGCAGAACATTCTTTAAATTTAAACCTGACATTTATTTTAATCTACAAAAGAAACAGAACATATTTATGATTTTTTTATGTACATGAAAGCTTTAATTTTCAAGACGTGGACTTTCAGGGCTAACATAATATACTCGCGAAGAACTGATTAGTCATGAAAAATCCAATTCCACTATTTTTCGTCAAAATTCAAAACACGTGAGTTTCAGGACGGGAACTACAAAATTACGATCTCGCAATTACAATTATATTATATTTTTTCATACCTGATGTCAAACCACAGCATACAACTATGATTTTGTCCTAAACACGACCTTAAACCTGGTCCATCTCCTGTTTAAATTTCCAGTAGATGATGTTTAAACTTGACAAATTTTAAACTCGAGTTTAATTTAAACTTGACAGGTGCAAGCGAACTAATGGCTAAACAGGAGTTAAACCTCAGGTTTAGTTTAAACACGAGCTAAACACGACTGGTGCAAGCCACCTTATGTTGACTATGGAGGATATCGATATTAAATGATATATAAAAATCGGCGTGTTTGCTTATATTGAGGTCGTCATTCTACACGCCAAATATTAATGCAATAGCTTCACCCGTTAGGCCACGGCAGTCGTGGCTTTTTTCCAGAAATTTTGACGTGGCTTTTTATACGCAGACTATAGGCCAACCGGACAAAGTGGGGACAAGTAGATTGAGCAGCCCCCCTCTCTTAAGGCTTTAGGCTTTAAGCGGTTAATATAACACAAATATCTGAACATACTTGAATGTAAATGTATATATACGTATATATATATATATATATATATATATATATATATAATTGTATATATATATGTATATATATTATATAATATGAACTGTCAAGTCACTGAATCGTAAACGTACCTTGTGTATTGGCTTGCATGTTGAGTAACATGGAAGCCACTTCATGTTCTGACTGATGCGACCTCAGTGTTTCTAAATCGCCAAATACCGAACCACAAGTAACACAGACAAAATAACCACTGCCTTCCTAAATGAACCAATAAATCGCTTTCATATTATGTGCAATGGTAATTCACGCAGAACAGAAAAATAGCACTAGTAATAATAATAAACGCTAGGAAGTAGAAGGATACGTGCTATAGCAATAATGAACATCATAATTTAAAATGGTGGTATCGCTTTGTATTGATTATGGATGAACCGGGGCCAAGTCCCGGTTGTCAGACCCCAGCCCAGGTAGTCAGACCCCGATGCTGGGTACAAATTTTGGAAATTTTTGGCCAAAATTTTAGAACAAAAAATGGGTTGGTTAAATCGTTAGGTTACCTCATCGATTTCATTGCAAACAACAATATTGATTTTGTCTCGGCCTAAAATTATATATAGCGAACTCAGAATGTTTAAGAAAAATTTTGAAAGTTGTCAATTTGGATCCCCAATTTTCAGGCCCCGACCCCGGCACCGGAGCCACAAAAATGTCCCGTCCCCGGTGCATCCATAGTATTCATATGTATATATACGTACATATATTAGCGATATTACAGATTTAGTGACTGATGGGCACTGGAAATCAGGATAATTTTTATAACCGGTTAATATCCGATTTGAGACAAATATCCGGATATCCGTATACATTACCATACAAAGTAATGAAAAAGTAGCAAATTTTTGACAAAAATAGCAAAAATTGTATAACATTTTTAAAGCATTTTACTCAAAATATATATTTTTGAAAAGAGTATTATTTCTTGGCTGTATGATAGAAATTCGCAGTGTGCCAAAAATGACACAAAAATTGATATTTTAACTGTAAAATCGAAAAAGTTTCTTGAAGTTAACTTGGCGTAGGCGGATAACCGGATATCAGTTAACGCAAAATTGGCGTATATCCTGATATAAAAAATTTCCGGTGCCCATTCCTCATCAGTAATAGATATAACGACCGTATGTCGCGTGCAAATGGTCATTTGCACGGAAAAACCGTGCAAATGGTGATTTGCATGGCCGCATCGTGCAAATGATGATATGCACGGCAAGTTCCCGTGCAAATTATCATTTGCACGGGAACTGCCGTGCAAATGCGTTCAACTGCTGGTTAAGGTAATACTTAACTTAGATGGATAGATGGAACGTGGATACTTAACGTAGTTGATCACTTTTCTAAGTTTACCATGCTGAAACCGCAGAAATCTAAATGAGCCGAGGAGGTTGCAATCAACCTGGTAGACGTTCTTACTACGCTAGGAGTCCCTACAATTCTACAAAGCGACCAAGGGCGGGAATTTACTGCTTCCGTCATACACGAGTTGGCTTTAGTCTGGCCAGCTATGAAATTGGTCAATGGAAAAGCTCGCCATCCTGAATCACAAGGCTCTGTGGAAAGGGTTAATAAAGAACTGGTCACTACACTGCAAAAGTGGATGGCTGATAACAACAGCACCCAGCGGGCAATTGGACTAAAGTTTGTCCAGTATCAAATAAACTCTGAATTTAATGAACCCATGAAGATGACTCCACATGAATGTGTATTTGGCATTAAGCCAAAGTGTGGTCTTGCAACCATCAACCTTCCTGGCGAGTTATTATCCCAAATAGATACTGAAGAGGACTTGGAGGCAGTTTTGAACGGAGCTGAAAGTCAATCATCCACTGAAAGTGACGTTGCTTCACAAACTGAAAGCGACGCAGAGGAGCCGATACCCATTAATCACAGGGATCTGGTATACAGCTGTTGCGTTTGCCACGAAGATGTGATGGAAGCCTTTACTTGCAAGGTATGTGAATCCAAGTATCACGAACACTGCAAACAGCCTGCAAAAGCCTTGATGCGGTCAAACCCAACCAAATTACACTTCGCAAGGCTGCCGCGATGACGTCTGTGGGTGAAGGAGGGCAAGGATTTCTAAGTTGTACCTGTACTGGAAACTGTATAACTCAAAAATGTGGGTGTCGTCTAAAGAGAACAGAAGCTGTACCACATGCTGTCACAAAGGAAAGAAATGTGGAAATAATATTTGATAAACAAAAAATTCATCATTAAATGAGAACAATTGATGCAAATTATGTTTACATTACAGGAAATTAATTAAAAATGAAGCTTGATACCTACAGCTGCTGCTGAACGCATTTGCAAGACGGTTATCGTTCAAATGGTGACTTGCACGGCAGTTCCCGTGCAAATGGTAATTTGCACGGGAACTTGCAGTACAAATTATCATTTGCACGATGCGGCGATGCAAATGACCATTTGCACGGGAACACCATTTGCACGCGACATATATATATATATATATATATATATATATATATATATATATATATATATATATATATATATATATATATTTTACTGGAAAACTCGACCGCCGGAGATATTTGGAAACCAACCCAAAATAACATCAGTTAAGACCCTTCCGCAGAAGCTTATGTATGCAACAAACCGTGACACTGTCCTCCTCCCTGAGCACAGCAGCTTGTTGGTGTTTTCGCTGCATTAAGAATACCAATGTGAAGATCATCACCAGAAGGTGCTACTGTTATCTAAGAAACTGGCCCCGTAAAGCAACTCAACCGAGCTGCCAGAAGTCTTAATGCGTTGTTGACATAACGACGGATATGTCTCCTCCCTTCAAGAAACAAGAGTCAGGCATCGATGTTGTCACATATCTGATGGCTAGCCCGAGGAGCAGTATTGAGGGCAATAACAACCTTTGCCCCATACTACAACTGTCCGTGGGGCACGTGTTTCTGGAAGTTCAATTTCCAAAGTACAAAATTTTGACCAAACTATTCCGCGACTTGCAGTACGTATAGCGCGGCGGGAAAAAACCCAATCCGATATGCGGGAAAAAACCCATCGCCAGTGTGAGTCACCCATATGAGCTAGATCGGATTTTAATAGCCTATCTTAAAGAGCGTCCATAACTACCCTAAAGGGTGTATTATTGTAGTTCCCCCTGCCTCTCAGCAAATTTTTTGGGACTCTAAAAATTTTGGAATTTTTGGTCCCAACATGGGGGTCAGGCAGGGTCAACTTTGGGGGGTCACCCTGAACTACTGGAAAGACTTAGCCCAAAACGGATTATAGTTTCACAGAGGATATGTCTCGAACTTCACGATGGTGTATGCAATTTGGCTCTAGTGCCTGTGGTGCGACCTGGGGGTGACCTAGACTCGGCGGGAAAAAACCAATGGGCGGGAAAAAACCCAAATTTCAAAATGAAATTTTTTTCTAACCACTAGCAGCAAAGAAAAAATTCATGCGTTTCTTAACTCAGTGGAGCCTCGTGATTAATTTGGTATAGATTTTACCTAGGTTCGACCTTCTATGTGAGGTCTAGTGATGGGCACCGGATATTTTTTCATATCCGGATATCCGCCTAT
This sequence comes from Trissonchulus latispiculum, assembly GCA_030248195.1. Lineage (NCBI taxonomy): Eukaryota > Metazoa > Nematoda > Enoplea > Enoplida > Ironidae > Trissonchulus > Trissonchulus latispiculum. The sequence goes on along the minus strand of JASAND010016298.1, from coordinate 657 downwards.
TTTGCGTTAACGGATATCCGGATATCCGGTTATCCGCCTATTCCAAACTTAACTTCAAGAAAATTTTTCGATTTTGCAGTTAAATTTTCAATTTTTCTGTTTATGTTTCGGCAGGCTGTGAATGTCCATCGTTGAACCAAGCCCCAACCTTGGTTTCAAAAATATTTTCAGAGAAATTTTTGAAAAATAATTTAAAACAAGTAGGAAAAATGCTCCTTGCAGTCGCATGTAAAATGCAATATGAGCTAAGGGCAGCATTTAAATATATACGTAAAAGACAAGAGTTAAAATACTTAATATGAGCCAGCATCTAAATGGGTAGAAGACAAGATTCAAAATGCTTAATATGAGCCAGCATTTAAATGTCTAAAAGACAAGATTTAAATGCTTACATGAGCAGCCAAATTGCTCTCTCGGGTTCATATTGACGCCTTCAAGCTTGTAAGTAAACCTCAAGGTACTCAGCGAGGGTCAAGAAATGTCGACTGTACCGTATACACTCTCCTGACCTAAACGCTATAGACAACTGCAGGAACTGTCAGATCCTTATTCAGCACGTAATCGTAACTAATGCTCAGCCCCGCATATATAGCTTTGTTATATTACGTTATATATATATATATATATATATAGTTTAAGCTTGCTATTATGCGATTT
>JASAND010016297.1:0-68354 GCA_030248195.1 Trissonchulus latispiculum | reverse complement strand
TATATAATATACGCACGTACCTACGCGTATATATTTAGGTGTGTCTTTATATTGTGGTCAGCTTATTGCTAGTGCATATCAGCTGTTTCCTGTGTCAATATTTTACTTCCTTTTTATATGTTTGTTTTATATAATCAGAAGTCCACCTGTACAAAACGAAAAATACGTGCCGTCATATTTTGTAGTAATCCGTGAAGCAGTGAGATATTCGACTATTGCTACAGTTCAGCTAGCTTTTGTATATATGCTGATGTGTAAATCTTTTGTTGTATATATGGTGTAATCTCTGATTATCTCTATGGTGAATTACATTTAAAATATCTGCATGGTTTGAATTGTACCGGCGGAAGTATTTTGCTAGCAAATTTGGTTGCCGCTCCTTCCTGTATAAAATCTTTTTTCACTTTGAATTTAATTTTAATTTGATCATTTTGGAAACTGTCGAGAGTTTCTAGTTAATGATAGTTGTATATTTATCAGTTTATTGATGTATTGATTGTGGTTGTAAATATATATTTATTGTTTTTAGCAAAAATTAAAAAATATTTATATATATATTGGGTATTTTTGTGTCTGCTTTTTTGTCCAATTTGCTCCTGTTCTGTTCTTTATGCTTTTGTTACCATTTTTAGGCTGTCTTTATCCGTCTGAACCAAGTTGGTCCCTGCGGTTTTATTGTTGTAGAGGTTGCATGTACTTTATATCTTTTCCGTTAGTGTATTATTATGATGTTTAGGCTTGCTGTAGAGTGTATTTTCCCTGTATAAATGTCGTCTCTTTCTCACTTGTGACCTTTCCTTTGAATGGAATTATCTTGTTTTTCTTTTATGCTAAATTTTTCTTGAAGTTGACAGTTAAGATGACATTTCCTGGGGATCTTTTTTGATATGCTTTATTAGCGCTGGGAATTATTTTTAACTGGGAGGGTGTTTGGGTCCCCACACTCGGCCCCACCCCAATTTTGGGCTCCCCCACCCCACTCACTATAAGGTGCCCAGAAAATGCCAAATTTTTAAAGATTTCTGGTCAAAGTTTTTTTCAAAAATTTTCCGGCTGCGCCGGAATTTTGTGGTTTAAAATCGTCTATTTTTATACTTAAATTCAATTTTTGAGCACGTTTTAGCATAATTATAGCAGTGTAATTTGTAGAAAACAGGCTATGTTTACTGCAGTTTTGGCGATTTTAGATAGCTTTAGGTCCCTCCACTTTTTGCCCCCCCCCCACGTCCCCCCCACCACGTCGTGCGTCTAGAAAAGCCCCAGTACTGTGGACTTGCAATTCAACAGAAACTTACATACATATGTATAGTAGTGTTGTTGCCCGGCCGGCCAGCTTGTCAACCCAGCCGGCCGGCCGGAATCGGCCGGCCGGCCGGGTGATGCAAACCGGCCGGCTGGCCAGCCGGTCAAAAACTGCCGGCCGGTACCAGTTTTGACCTATTTTTCGTGTATTTTGCAAAATATTTAGCATTAATTGACGCATACAGTTACTCCTGGTTATGTATAACAGATAAAATCAAGTAGTATCCTTTTTCTGAAGACCGGCCGGCCGGCCCGCCGGCTGCTTCTGACCCGGCCGGCCGGATTGTCGGCATAGTGGGCCGGCCGCCCGGCCAACAACTCTAATGTATAGAGGATGGCTGTTATGAATAGTTTCATATTTTAGGTGTAGATTTTGCCGTGTGATTATGTATGTATGTATTGGGCTGTTTTGATTAAATTTGATTATTTCCTGTTTGTGTATGCATTTTTGATCTATCGGCCACTGTTTGTTCATATTGCCTCATTATCTCGTGCTGTGCTATGCAACAGTGCAACTATGTATGTAATAATTGCTTTCCCGATTAAAGGTGGTTTAGAATTTTACAAGTTGGTTAGGTTACTCTTGTTTTGTCTGTTCTTTTCCGGAATCCGAATGCTGCGGTTTTTGGGGTGGCTGGATTAAGGCAGAGGTTTTCGCAATTTTTAGATGAATTTTCGTGATGACGGAATTCTCAAACTCCTCAGTGTGCTAAAGTAGGCTCGCTGTACGTGGACGTACGTGCAGCAAATAGTATCTCTTTCGGGCGTATAGCTTAGAGGTAGGATGTTCGTCTAGATGACTGACACTTGGCGGGTAGAATTTCGTCCTGGATATCTCTTATTCTAAATTTATTATATTCTTAATTATATAATTCTTGTCCTAAAATAAATTTGTTTTCACATAAATAGCTGTGCTGATACGAATGGTTTACAGGTCTGCACCGGCCTTGTTCAATTCGGATGGTCCACACCAACAGTGAGTGACGGGTCGGCGTTTTACTGCCTATCGGCCTTGAAAACTGTCATGTCGTAGGTTTTTGATTATATTTTGGATACCGACGAAAGGTGATACCGGTCGGAGTTGTGATGTATTTGGTAACCAACACAGCTGACTTTGTTGGGTAGAAGCAATTGATCTTGTTACTTTCAACTGAAGTAAAGTCCCCTTGTGAAGACAGTTCATTTGATCTATGATTATGCAATTTAAATTAATACATAAAATATTCAAATCTTAGTCAAACAAAACCCATCATGCGAAAGGTATTGACAAGTTTATGTGGGTTAACCAAAAATCATAGGCAAAAAACTAGTTTCTCGAGCTTTCTCTTTTTAAACTTTTAACAATTTCCGCAATCTGGCATTATTTTTACGCCGTTAAATTTGTCTCATCAAGAGCTTTCGAATGATATGCAGCATGGGTTGGGTTTTCACTAAGATTTGAAGAGTTTCCATTTCAGTTGTTATTTAGTGGCTAGCCCTGTCTGGGCAGGCGGCCGCCAGCCAACTGGACCCGGGACAGGCCCACAAAAAACACCAAAAAACCGATGGTGACGAACGCTACAGGTCTGTAGGTATATATTTGCTTTTAGCAGCCTCCTAAAAAACTCTACGTCCAAATCCGTAGACATGTGATGCAGGTGCACCACGCAAGGGTTTCCACGATCCCATTGTCTATAATCGATTTATCATGGTCCAATCCAATTCTTTTTAAATTGAAGGCAAAACATAAAAAGAGATGGAGATAAAAAGACAAAGTGGGGGCAGTCGTCATTTGACCATTTGGGTTTCGGTGGTGTTACTGTTTGGAAAAGCAGTCGGATAGATAGCCGTAATTTCCGGAATTTCCGAATCATGCCGGTGTGCGGTTTGTTGGTAGAAACTTGACAAATGGCAGCCAGGCTTATCTCAGGATGGTTCTCTGCCAACCTACAAGACCTTCCCCGCATCCAGTCTCCATATTGATAGCGACTAAGGGCCTTTTGGCGCAGCGAGTTAAACGAGTTAAAAAGAGTTAAAATTAACTCAATCCTTTTTGTGCACAGGGTAAAATAGTTAAACAGTTTATTTTAGCTGGCTTGCAGGGTTAAACGAGTTGAGAAATTTTAACTCTACTTTTTTAACTCGCGCGCTAAAAGTCCCTAAGATAGTAAAAAACTAGAATGCCTTGAGCCAATTTATAATTTCTATATATATATATTCACATTGGGGCATTCTGTTAGCCCTAAGGCTAGAAATTAGTAAACATTAGCTAATTCATATATCGTAGAAAGTTTTGCTATGCAATTCTTCCCCTAGTAATGTTACGTAAAGGCTAATGGTGATAACTTGAGTGCTTGAAAAAGAATTTTGGCAACATTTGTTGCTACTAAGCAGGAGTGAAGTTTTTCTGTCCCCTCTTCTGCTGTCTTGTGAATGAAAGTTGTCATGTCCAGTTAGGCGTAATGAATTACAACTAGTGCTCCAGAAGAAGTTTGGAATTGAGTGTAAACTTTTCCATTCCCTCAGCCAGACTTGAATGAGCCAAAGTTCACTCTCCTGTGGTAGTGGTACTACCAAACACTATTATATATATACATATATATATATACATATATATAAAATATATATATACATATATATAACTCATCAATAATCATAGAATATAAGATAGACCTATCTTATGGAAATGTGTGCAATGGTGACCGTCATTCATAAGTTTGTTTAACGGGTGTTTTGAATGTGTATATAATTGCATATACGAGAGCGGAAGTTGGTTTTAGTTCCTGCAAGTCTGCAATAATCTGGAAAAACTTTTGGAGAGTTGCGGTTTTCGGCCAGGCTGTCAATTTCAAAAGAATTATTGCCTCATTGAAAGCCGGGGCCTATGGAATGTGCTAAGTAAGACTGAAACTATGGCATAATATTGGGATAGGGCTAGAATATGTGCAATTAGATGGACCTTTATATCTGGCGAAAAGAGTGTATAGCTATTTGATATCAATTTCTGTAGGCTGATTGTAACAGAGATCCCATAATATTTGCAGCATTAGACAATAAGTTCAGCGTCAAAGTAAAGGCACAAGTTTAATGCTAGTTTTACCAAAGAGGGCTTAGCATTTAGTATGTAATAGTATGTATATGCCGTCATAATTACTATCATGTGCTACTGTCTATGACAATTGGACTACTTATGCTACGTCAACACCCTATTCAACAATTTATTATAGAATTTGTATGAACATTCACTCACATATCACATTTAGTTTCTATCGTTTTATAAAACCTAGCCTAAAACAGCTGCACGCAAGCCTATATAGGCTTTGACAGTTGCCGCATTCAGATTCAAGGGCTCATACTTCACAGGATCAGTTCTTTTTGTAAATATCAAACGAACGGATACAAATTTATATCCAAGAAACAAATTTTACTGGAGTGAACCTTTATTTTCAGAAAATTATGAGGCCCACCTTCAAAATTTTCCATTTTCTGTATCGTAATGCTAACAAGAGTGGCGGAGTATGTATTTTAGGTTAATCGTATGCTTGCTGGAGTTTTCGGGATATAGATTTATGAAAATGAAGGGAGGGAGACAGCACGAATAGAGCTAAAATTGGGGATCGGGAATTTTTTCTTGATCAACATTTATGCCCCAGCGGATTTTAATGTGAGATCTGAATTTTTCAGAAAACTGCTCAGAGAAAAGCTTGAATCAAAAGTGTCAGATGATGCCACTGTGTTTTTGGCAGGCGATTTTAATTTTGTGCAGAATATTCAGCTGGACAGAGATTTCGCAGCTGAGATCAGAACATTGTACACTGAGACATGCCGTTAAGGGGAGATATCAACTTAAAACCATTCAAGAAAAATAAACGATTAGTAACCAGACGTTTTTAGAGAAAAGTATCCTGAAAAGAAAGAATTCAGTTGCACAACCCGCTCCTGCAGAAGCAGGTTAGATCATATGTATGTCGCTGCACGCCACGTTGGTGCTTTTATATCAGTTCAGTACATTCCAGTGACTTTTTCAGATCATTGTATATTGACTGCTACATTTGTCGTCAAATAAAAAAAATAACTTGTTTTTTCAGCAGCGAGGGCCGTCGTATTGGAACGATAAAAAAAAGAATGCTCAAAAAAGCCGTGTTTTGTGATAATTTTTTTGCATTAGATTATGCAATATTGCGGTACGATGCCCAAAATTTGTTTGCTAGATCAGTGACTATGGATGAAACTCTCAAAAATTGGTCTTGGTTTAAATCGGAAGCGCGAAACTTGTTTAAATTTCATAGCAGATTAATTGCGCAAGGGAAACGTAGTCAAAAGCAGGTTCTCGAAAATCAACTGAAGGAAGCTCAAGCACGATCTAATTTTTGCCTGAGCAGGAAAACTTGAAAGCAAAATTGAGAGAAAATAGAGTTGAAGGAAATAGAGCAAAGTCTCGGGAGAGCACATAAGCTTGAAAACTTAAAGTGCGACGTAATCTCGATTTGACCGCTAAAAAGATTGAGAAAAGAAGGAGAGAAGCGTTACATCTACTCACATAAGACGGAGTCGGATCAGAAGTATACGGAAACGCGAAAATTATTGCAGAAATGAGACAACAATATGCAAATTTGTTTAGTGCAATGGAATTGATTCAGCGAAAGTTATTTCTTTTCTGGAGAGCACTCAAACTGTAGTACCGGAAGACACACGAAATGATCTTGATCAAGAAATTTCGGTCGAAGAAGTTGAAAAGGCGATCAAACAGTTCGCCCTAAAGAAAGTCCTGGAAAGGACGGACTTTCCATAGAATTTTACCTTTCTTGCATTGAATTGTGCGCTACATGGTTAGCTAAAATTTTCAATTCAATCTTGCAAACTGGAAAATTGCCAGAGGACATGTACATGGGAATTATCTCCCTTTTGTACAAAGGAAAAGGAGACAAAGCTGAACGAAAAAATTGGCGTCCACTAAGTATGTTAAATGTGGACTACAAAATTTTCGCTAAAGTATTAACTAATCGACTTTCAATGGTAATGCCTTTTTAATAAAACAAGACCAAACTTGCGCTGTGAACGGCAGAGACATTAGAGATGGAATTTTAAATTTATTGGGAACTTTGGATTATGCTAAGCACAGAGGAAAACCATGCATTTTCCTTTCCGTAGATCAAATGTCAGCTTTTCGATCTTGTAGAATGGGATTTTCTCAAATTAGTCCTACAAAAAATTTGGTTTCGGACCAAAATTGAGGCGATGGATAAGCGCTATCTACAAGGAAAATAGTGTCCAAAGTTCACTCCTAGTAAACGGTTATATGTCACTGCCGTTCAAGCTGGAACGGGGTTTAAGACAAGGCTGTCCCTTGTCACCCCTACTGTACGTACTATGCAGTGAAACTTTCCTAAATCGTATCAGAAGAAGTCCCTCTATTCGAGGAATAACCGTTTTGGGCCGAGAAAACAAAGTTACAGCGTACGCTGATGATACAAATTTCACACTACGAAATTTTGAATCCGTAACAAAAATTTTTCGAAAATACAAAAAGTTCGAACGCATTTCTGGAGGGAAGTTGAAAATCGAAAAAACAGCACTCTTGCTCTGTAATGGGTTTAGACGTCAAGACGTTCCTCCCGAATTTAGAGCGTATCTGAAGACGGAAGTTAAAGTGTTCGGTATCTATATCTCTGAAGATGGGATACAAAATCAGAAAACTGAAGAAACTTTTCAAGAAATATTAGAGAATTTGAAGACTTTGACTCCGCCAGTCAGGTCTTCAGTATATGCCAGAGTGGCCAGCCTAATGACTTATATCTTCTCAAGTCTGGTATGCAACTTGGTTTGTCAACCCCTCCAGAAATGTGATTGAAGGTTTTAAAAAATGTACACAAACTTATATTTGGCATCCACTCAACCGAGGGGTTTTCAATACTGAATGTGCCACCCTGCCGAAAACAAAGGCGGAATAGGCTTTCCAGATATAGAGCTCCGTATTTTAAGTCAAAGATTGGCTATCTTAATTAGAAGAAAGCTGGGAGTGGCACAAGCGTGGCATCAAATTTTTGACTTTTTTCTACGGTCAAGTAGAATACAAGAGTATATGAGCTACAAATTCAGCACAAGTCCCAAATTTTTATAAGGAACTTCGGAAAGCAACACTGATGCTAAATTTGGAAATTAATCCGAACTCAATCTCGTTAAATGGAGTTCAACATACAGCTGCTTCGGTTAAAGTCAAACAGCTGTACGAAGCGCTAGTGTTGAGAAAATTTTCTCATAAAGCAAATTCAAGAATAGAATACTGGACCGAAAAATTTCCAGCGATTCCCAGAGCGGACTGGGAATACATCTGGGGTTCGATGAAGACAAAATTTGTAGAGAGTATTGCACTGGACACTCATTTAAAACTTGTTCACAACGTCTTTCTAACAAACAAGCGATTACATCAAATAAACAGTAATCGTTCAGAAAATTGTGATTTTTGTGCTGAAAATTTGCAAATTTCAGTTTCTGAAGATATTTTTCACGCATTCGTTGAGTGCCCTCGAATTCGATCTTTTTGGGGGAGAGTGAACGTCTTAATCAAAGTAGTGTCTCGGCCTTCGCAACAATTCGCCCAAAGGGATCTGACAAATTATGAGAAGCTCTTAGGAATTGTGGTTAGAAGAAATCCAAAACTGCTCAAAAATTTGAACCTGCTAATTCAACAGGCGCAATTTGCTATTTGGTATTCAAGAACTATTTACAAAAACTCTAAAAGCGTAGCTGATGTTTGGGATATTTTTGTCAGGTCCCTTGGACGAATAGCCCGAAATGCGAGTGCTTGGCTCTATGAAAGTTTTGTTAATCAAAAGTTATCCGGGGATTTCGGCATTTTTGAGATAAACGATTATGGAATACTTGAGCTGAAAGAGTAACTATCTGACTTGGCTCAACAATAACGATTAATAAGAACAGTTTCTGGAAAAGAACAGAAACTGATAACTGTGTTTCTTTAGATAGAATGGAAAGATGAAATCAACCCGACCTGAGTTAAGTTGTGTGCCATCGGAATCTAACTTACGTCAAACTTTGACTCCACTGAAGTGACAATTAATAACAGGCAATAAATCCATATAAGCCTATTTTGGTTTAAAAGGCTGTTACATAAGTTAATCGATCATGTCCCAAAGCAGATAGCACTTAAATATATAGTCGGTAAATCTCGCTGCTACAGGCGAACATGCAAATTAGATTCCATACTTTCATTTGCATGTTGTCCTTTTTCAAAGTAACTGGCATTTAGAAGCAAAATGAAAAGGCATTGGTTTTCGAAATCAAGAAATACATGCAATCACGAGGTCCATTTTTTTTCGGAACGTAGGATAAAAATTCTACGATAGCAGTTATCTTGTAGTCAGAACATAACTAAATCTAATATACTGTTATAAACTGTATTTCAGAATGAATTTGTAACAATTATTTGATACTAAGGAGTTGATGTAATCTCAGCATAATCTCTGTGTGATCAAATTTTGTGAAATGTTTGATATAATTAGCTCAAGATCTTTAGTAGTACTCTACCTGCAAAGTGTAAATCGTAAATCAGTTACATGAATTTTTATTTATAACTGTTTATCCGTTAGTCCGTTTGTCCGTGTGATTTTCTTGTCAATAAAACTATAGATTCAGGATCAGTTCTGTAGTATGTCTCTTCAGCTTCCTTTCCAAAACATCAACAAATCCAAGTCACGATGAGGATCGGAAGCTCCGTCTGCTGAGCGTGAGACGGATCTCTCCCGCCCGGGAGATTTCGAGGATCGCTTTCAGGCCTCCCTGTGGGGGCTGAGAAGGCAGAGGGTGCAGTCTGAGTGACAACTTTTATTTTCATAAAAATTTTAGGAAATAAAGGAAATGGAGATTCCACTTTACAGTTTACCGTAGGTCAAGTATTCTGCCATCCGGTACGGTTATGTACATATATAAGGCAAATGTGTATAGTACCTATACTAGTTAGCGTAGCGTTGAAGATGTTGCTCCGAATTGTTCGCTGAGGAATACCAAGAGTGCATAATAGGCATACTCTATGTATTATAAACGTGACACATCCTCTGCACGCTAGCAGCTGATCCCCCGCAAATTAGGCCCTTCACTTAAAAAAATTTGCCCGTTATGCATAGACACTAAACTAAAGCACGTAGTGCTTGTGTTTTTGAGCTTTAACACGCAAGAATAGAGCGAGTGAACGTATACCCCCGCTTCGCCTGGGTACAAATTTGCAGGGGAGGGGGGGTCACTGGGGTCCAATTTGAGGGGGGTCAGCCGTTAGCGTGCAAAGAATGTGTCACGCTTATAATACATAGAGTATGACATCTGTCATGCTCTTATATATGTATCATATACTCTTGGTATATATACTAACCGGTCGGGCTAATTAAAGTCTTCGAGCTAACTGTTTCATTTCTTCAAATGGCCGCTCTGCTCCTCAATATCTCCCTCAAGATGGAGTTGGCTAAATATTTTCTAAATATTTCCAAATATTTTCATATTTCTAGGATTTATGTGGTCTCTTATATAATCCCCCTACGAAACTCAATTTAACTATTTCCCTAAATGGAAAACTTTACACAATCGCACAGTAAGGTCTTAGCTTTTGGATCTCTTGATGGAAGTAAGAATAGACAAACACTCAATTTCTTAACCAAAAACTAAACTTATTTTTATTTGTTTGTTTTAACTGTTATACAGCATCACCCAGCAATGTTTCTGTAAATTTTCTGTAATTTTATCCTTTATCTTAACACAGATATATAGATGACTCACTCCTGATGACCCTGAATTTAATAACTATTACCCCCCAAATAAGTTGGAGTGAAGAGATAAATTATTTTACCAAGATTTATGATCGATTCTACAGGAAAAGATTATCAAATTGAAACATTTTGAAAATTTTGAATTGTAGAAATTTTTAAGTTTTAAAAAGTTTTCTTTAAATCGATAAGCCTCAAATGACTTCCCAGCAAAATATGAAAACACTTTGCAGAATCTGTAGGACTAGCAGAACAGCTATAACTCTTTTTGGGTAGAGATCAGAATATTGTGAAACAGGAACAGGTCCCAAATGGCTTCAGTAGTAAAGCTAGCTAAGTTAGTCATGTGTTTTTGTTGCTTACTCTCCCAACTCAAATTTTTATTTCCCCCTATTTCAAAGAGACTATGTAGATTTTAATGTCCAGATAAGACATGAGTTTTGCGGAGTCTCCGGAAATATTAAGTTAACATCTTGTGGGGCCATAATTTATTCAGGGAAGAATAAAATTTGAGGTCGTTAAAGCTCTATTCTACCGTAATCCCCCCATCTCCACATGTTGCTTCTCCCCTCTCTATCTAGAGTACATTAATCTTCTGTCTTAGTCCACATTTTTTGCACATGTGGATGGGCGAGACACAGAAGTTAGAGGTAGAGACAAGGTTGTAAACAAGGTTTGTCGTAAATTTAAAGCTTGTAAATGGCAGCTCCAAGGGTAGTAATGTCGAACTCGAAATGGAGTCATAAACAAGATTTTGGACTGATGCTTACAAAAACAACTACCATAAGATTGCTCTGAAGAACATTATGTTGAAGGATAGACAATATATATAAAAAATATCGACTGGATGTGCTGAAAAATGGAATAACTTAATAATTTTATAAATTATAAGTTAGGGTGGACCAAGGAAGGAGATAAATTTTTGTCCTCGATTTTGTTGAAATCTCGCGTATAGGAAAATTCTGGGACGCTAAGCAGTAATCTGAAATCTGTTTTCCGAATTTAAGGTTTTCGTTTGCTTAGAGTAAGCTCAGATATTGAGCTTGCTGAGCTAACGAAAAGCTGACTTCAAAAGCGGATTTCAGATTCGCGCTCAGCGCTCCAGAAAATCACTTTGTGCAAGTTTTGAGTAAAATAGGGGAAAAAGTGTTTTAGGTATCCTTTTGGTCCCCCCCCCCCCCTTAGCCAACTTAGCACAAATGGCCTTTAGAGATAAAGGGCATCCGGTTTAAACACTACAGTCCTGGTCAGAAATAAGTTTCTTATTTTCGCGAATATTCGCACTTTCGCGAAGACATTCGACACCAAAAATCTTGATGAATGTTCGCGAAGGGGCGAATGCAGAGTCCTTTGTGCATTCGCAGTTTTTCTGACAGATGTAAAAACAAACAGCAGGGTGCCTGCTGCTTTAACTTAACTGCTAGTATCCACCGGCCAACTGGTCAGTTTTACCTCTGTGTAGTGTAGAGCTTTGGACAGACAGCTGTGCAATAAAAGCAAGTTTACGCTTAAGCTTTTGACAAGTAATCAATCACGTCCTGCTGTGTTGCGAAGGAAAATTCAAGCCGACCTTCGCGAAAGTTATGCAAAACTACATTCGCAAATTCGCGAAGGCCCTTCGCATTCGCCTTCGCGAAGAAAGTTATTTCTGACCGGGACTGTACATAGTAACGGTAAGGGGCGTCCTGTGTGGGCTAATTAACAAATAGTAGCTTAGCTTAAGATGTAGAGGCTAAGGTATTTTAAAATGTCTACAATGTCTTTAAGGTGTGATAAGGTAAAAAGGTTAAGCTAAGGTTAAGGCAACCCCAGGGCCCCGTTGCATGAAACTAACAGTTAAACAGTCTAACAGTGTTCAACTGTTAGACTGTTTTTGAACAGTGTTCCAAATTTCGTTGGATAGAAGGACTGTTAACTATCAGTCCAACAGTCTAACAGTGTAACAGTATTTTGAACAGTGTAGCTACAATTTATTACGAGCGCACGGCCGTGGGTTCGAAACCCAGCAAATGCAGCATTTGTTAACAGGCTTATACATATTTTTCCTTTTGATGTAAATATGATCGGTTATTACTGATAAGCTTTAATTTAATTTAATAATTTCAGTTAAAAGCTAGTATTAGCTACATTACTAAAAATATAGTAACTTTAAGTGCAATATTTTGGCGAAATACGCAGTTTCAGTTTTTTTTCATTTCATATTAATTAGTAGCCTTCTGCGGAACATTTGGTGGAACTAATAGTGTCCATTAATGGCTCCTGTCTTTACTTGGAGTTGTGCTTCCTTTTTATTGCATAATAGTTGACATTTAAATAAATTTAATGCATTTGATCAGTCGAAGTTTTTTTGCTAGACTGTTAGCAGCAAATCTAACAGTAACAGTCCAACGTAGCAACACTTGCGTTTGAACACTGTTGGTAGACACCGTTCAAACACTGTTAACAAACAGTCTAACAGTAGTTGAACACTGTTAGTTTTATGCAACGAATTTTACCGTTCAACAGATAGACTGTTCAACTGTTCAACCGTTCAAACTTTTATGCAACGGAGCCCAGGGCCCCGTTGCATGAAACTAACAGTTAAACAGTCCAACAGCGTTCAACTGTTAGACTGTTATTGAACAGTGTTCCAAATTTCGTTGCATAAAAGGACTGTTAACTGTCAGTCCAACAGTCTAACAGTGTCACAGTATTTTGAACTGTGTAGCTACAGTTTATATATTGAGGAGAACTCTCCTACCTTTGTGCCGGTGCTCGTCGCTCGATACACAGCCCTTGAGCCAGGAGTGTAACCTCGATCTGATGTCTACAACCGCGGAGGAGGGGCCCCTAAAATTATTAGGTCTTTTTTGCTGAAGGATGTTTGCATTTGTTGGGATTGTCGGGAATGCAGAACTCGAATCTGAAGTCCGTTTTGCAGTTCAGCTTTTTCGTTAGCTAATACATCTCGTTAGCTGGCGAGAGAACTTCAGAAAGGGCAAAAATATTTACATCAAATTTCAACTTGATCGAGGCTGTAATTGCAACTGCCAAGATTAGGGGGGGGGGCTTCTAAATCTACACAAGATCCAGTAAAAGTTCTTCGTCGCCCATTTGAAATGTTATGCAGTCCAGAGTTGGAAGTGGACAAAATTTTCAGTGTCCACGTCCACGCTTGTCCACGCAGGTCTTGTCCACGTCCGCCCGCACATGCCCGCATGTCCACGATTTTAAATTTTGTCCACCAGTGCCCACGTTTAAAAACAAATTTTCTTTTTGTAATCCTAGTTTTAATTCTATAAAGCCAGGATTTTTTAAAAATTACACTTTTGCTTTTTAGTGTGCTTTTAGTTGGTGTTTTTTCTGGAAATTTACTTTTTTGAAGTATAAACACGTTATCATGGGTTTTTGTAGCATTTAATACCATATGTAGTACATTGTTTTCGTCTGTTCCGGAGAAAGAAACAACATGTATTGCTTTCCGCTTCGCACACAATGATATTTCGTCCAAAATACTGAACGTCAATATCGAACATCAAAATCTTGCGAAAATGTCTAATGGCGGGAGATCTGGGGAGCGGGGTCTTTCAGACGTTAAGAATTTTCAAAAATTCCTAAAAATCTGGTCAGAAAACCTGTACTTTTCCAAAGTAAGCAAATATTTGTACACTCAAAATTGGTAGAGATAAAAAATATGCATTAGAATCCAAAACACATGTCTAAATTTACAAGTTTGTATTTAAAATATATTATTTAGAATTTAAGCAATGTAGTGGTTAATGATTGCTCTAAGAAACGCTGGTAATGGCAACGCTGAGTCGAAATAAAACAGAAGTACCTAAAATTAAATTTTTCGAAATAACTTAAAACTTCACTAAAATGAATAAGAATTAGGCGAATTTGCTTCTTCAGCTAAAAATTAAGTGTTTTTTAAATTTTTTGTACTTTTAAAAAGTGCCAAAAACACAAAAGTTAGATTTTCAATAAAACTTGATGAGAGGTCCTTTGAGATGAGTGGCAGGTGTCTGCAATTTTAGATTAGAATTTCCCTCATTCCTCTCCTGTAATAATAAAGAACAATCCCTGTAATAAAATTGGCTTCCAAACTTTTAATTATTGTTATTGAAATACAAAAATTTAAACCTTGAGGACTACAAATATGGACAATGCTTGATCGACGTGCTGCGCTGTTGAAGCTGTCGAAGTCTTGCAATGCAATATTTGATTTTTCGAAGAATGGCCAGTTTTAGGTACTCGAAAATCAATTTTCGCTATTATCTCTTTAGGTACTGGTTACCTTTCGGGTATTTTTGACTCATACGGCTTTAGTCCTTTATGTAAACAGCTGAAACTTTCGAAATAACCTGTTTTCGTGCTCTTTAACATTCCGGGACCGCATCTTTAGGTAGTTTCGTAAACTCATTTGAATTTCCTGATTATAAGCTTTAAAACGATGTATAAAACTCTTTCCAATTCCCAAAATTGCGAAGCTATAGCGTTTTAAAAAATCACCATAACGCACTGCACAAAAGGATAGCAGAACTTTAAATTGTAAGGAATCGAAAAATACACTCAAGAGCAAAGTTGTATGCCTTGGTGAGAGGATTCGAATGACTATAAGTTTGGCGGGTAGGGTGGCTACAGTGGAAGTTATGGCGGATTTATCCAATTTATCTAAAACGCAAATGTTCACGACGCGACTTTTCTAAAATGTTTTATAGGCTAAACGATGTTGTAACTGTAGAAAATTTGAATACATTTCAACGACAATTGCGCTTTTAAAGCCAAAAAACACGCGAACCCGAACCAGCACCTTATTGTAATTATTATGAAAGAATATGTTCATTATTTCCTTTTCCCAGCAAACATCTAGTACGAAATATAGTATCACACCAACGCCTGCAGGGAGCAGGCTATAGTATTAAAGCGATTTAAAAAGAAATGGGGCCAGCAAAGCTAAAAAGTCACATACAATGATGTCAGCACAATAAAGTATAACAATGGAAAACTAAAAATAGCCAACATAAAAACGATTATATAAGGCTAAGGTTGAATTTTAACGCTTTTCATAAATAAACGGGTGACGAAAATTTTGTCCACATTTGTCCACGTTTGTCCACGTGGACAAACCTTCTGTCCATGTCCACTGGACCCGCGGGTACCCGCGGGTACCCGCGTCCACCTTCCAACTCTGATGCAGTCTCAAAAAACATGTATACTGATTCTGAGTCCGAACCGAATTTCAGCATAAAGTAAGCTATGTAACCAAACTATACTTATAATTTATAACACTGGTATATAGGTGCACGTCTAGCTAAACATAAACATTACAATACATTATACATATAAGCAAGGAAACTGGATAATACACAATCAATATTTAGTATAATCCTGAAATTCGGAATAATCGGTTTCGGCGTTGGAAGAGAACTTCGGAAGAAAGAGTGGGAAGTGAAATGTGGCCATGAGGTATATCATGAATTCTGAAATAGAAACGGATACAAAATGAATGCCTAAAAGAAAATGGTAAAAGCTGGTACGCATCTAAAATCAGGGATACATGCAACATAAGAACGGTTGAACGGCTTGTGATCTTGTGATTTTTGATAAATCAAAATAACTTGATTAATAAATAGCTACTTAATAAAATAATGACAGTAAAATACTGTTTACCACGAAATGTTAAGCGAATGGTGCGGTTTAGCGAGTTTCAGGTCTTCTAGTTTCTTGTATCGAAGAGGTCGGAATTCTGACGGCGCTTTCGGATGCGCTTGTCCGCTGAAACAGCCAAATTTTAACATCATAAATATTTAGATATTTAAATATTATTTAGATAATTTAAATTATTTTAAATTTAGGTAGGGACAACTTAGCTACTTAGGTACATGCCTAGCTAGCTGGGAATTTAGGCATAATCCCACTTTTAATGTATTGAAACTTGAATTGCAGTTTACAGTAATAACTAACTTCCTACGCTGCAAAAGATAGTTTGAAGTGTTTCGGTTTAAATGTTAGCTAACAACTGAACGGTTAATCACAACATCATAAAAGCTTGTTTTTGAAGTAGGGGGTGTAAAAACACTTAACGATGGCTGAACACTAAAACAAATACGAACCCGGTGTGTCAGCGTTAGCTTATGAGTTATATTGTAAACACTATAAAAGCGAACCGCAAAGATGTTTGCAGCCAGTAAGACTAGCTTGCAAAATGTAATGTTTTAAGCATCTGCAAAATGCTCCCACGTTCAGCAGCTTAGAATATTCAGCTAATAGAAGAAAGAGCGGATTTATAATTAACTCCTTTTCTTAAATTAATCTCTGAAAAAGTGTTAAACGGATTTTTGATTTTGTACATATACTAGTTTTCAAGTTTTCAAAAATGGAATGAAAACTATTTCAGATTAATATTCCTTCCTAACATTAATTTTTGGAAAAAGCATTCCGCCTGCATCAATTCATGCATTTACACGAGAATAATAAAGGTTTCTTTAAAAATTTAAAATTTGGTTATTTCGACTTTGGATGTTTTCAAATTCACCAACTTCAAATTTATTTAACAGAGAATTGAGAAAATATGTAGGACTGTTACGACTTTTCAATCTGTTTCCAATTTTTCATCACAAACTTGAAATTGCAACCAACTGTTTTTGAGTCTTATGGTAGTTTAAGGCATAGATTTGGTCGGCGGCCTTTGGTTGGGTCTAATCTAAGACTTGGGCCAATGTTTGGGAAATTTTGCCAAACCCAATCCCTTTACCCACGAGAGATCGAATTTCAGGAGTCGGTTTCCCTGAATTTTCACTAATCAATCTTTTGCTGGTTGAAGATAAGTTTTCCGAAAATGAAGTTGAAATTGAAGGGCGAAACGTTAAAAGGGAAAAATAGATTGGAATATCGAGAATAGAACACTACTATATATTATACTATGCAACATGTGTCGTTTCTGGAAATTTGGGATAACTTCAAGTCAACAATTTCGTCGACTAGTTTTGGACTTTCAGTGTTTCACTTTCAATCTTTGCACAGTTTTAATTTAACTTTTAATTAATTAGTTGTTTTAATTTTAATTAGATTTGAACGAGTTCAATTAAAAATCGCTACTTGGGGGTGAAAACACTTTAAAGCTGTGTTGGAAGGCTGTCAAAAGTTCAAATTTGCATTTTTGGATTTGTTCTTAAGGCTGCAGCACATTAAGGCTGCACGGTTTGTCTCCAGTTTGTCAATTCCTCAGTTTGTCAACTCCCCAGTTTGTCAACTCTATTCCCTATTGTTAGGGTTGTCAACAGTTAGTCAACTCTTTTTCAATCCACTTTGTCAACTCTTCTATATTAAGGCACCCCCAGTTTGTCAACTCTTTTTCATGCCATCCCCACTTGGTCAACTCTTTTTCGAATTAATTAGTTTTTCTTAGGGGGACCAACTTTACCTAACTTTCACAAATAATTTTATTAATTTACACAGAAATACATATTATCTAAGTATTTTATCATATGCCAGTTTTGATCTGGAAAGCATCAAATGAGTAAAAATTTAAAAAATTTAAAATTTGTAGAGATAGTGACAAATTTAATGCGAACTTAAAAGCTAATTAAAATTTAATATATAAAATTAAATTTGAAATTATGCTCTCAGAGGCGCTTTCCATGCCACATCATATTTATGACTTAAGATAAAATATTTCTGTTTAAATTATTAGCAAAATTTTTTTGAAAGATTTGAAGCAAAAGCTTTAAATTAGTAAGCTTAGAACAAGTCCCCTTGAGAAAAACTGACTAATTCAAACAAGGGTTGACCAAGTGGGGATGGCACGAAAAAGAGTTGACCAACTGGGGATGCCATATAAAAGAGTTGACTAAGTGGGGATGAACTGAAAAAGAGTTGGCTAACTGGGGACAGCTTTAATTATAGGGATTAGTGTTGAAAAGCTGGTGAGTTGACAAACTGGGGAATTGACAAACTGGGGATATCCCAGCTGCACTTGATTTATGTACTGTACAGATTTTAGATACTGTACTTATCATACAATATTGTAAAAAAGTATTATATAGTAATGATCAAAATTAGTATATATTCAGTATGTTTAATTTCGAAATTCCAATATTATAGGTCTCTTTTCCTTACGATATATGCACGATTCTTTACGTATGTTTTCAGGAAAGTTTCAGGCTTCATTCGAACTTTTTAAATGACTGCAATGAAAGGGAGGTAAAGAACACTGCTTCCTTTCAGGAAATTCACTCCCATTCAGAAAACTAGATAATATAATTTCACAGAATTTTCTTTCAAGAAATTTCATTCACTTTTACTGGAAGGTCTGTTTTAGAATTATTTATTAGAAGAATTTCACAAAATTTCTACACAGTTTGTGAATTGGATTCTGTCTGTTTTCTTGAATGAACACAGAAAATTACTGACCCGCCAAGTTGTAGCAGAAAATTGGGAGTAATTTGGACTGAGATATTGTCTGTTAAAAGTTATCCAGTTTTGCAAATTTCATACAAGAACGTCTCCAAATCAAATCTAAAAAGTTCAACAAAAGTTGATTGAGGAGCTACCGTAACCTCTCCCATTTTTCATTTAACAAATTGTTATCAAAGACTAAAAACTGCTTTAGACGGAGACGGAAAAAATAGCACAAAAGGTGCGTAGATTTCTTGAATCTGACTGAGGAAAAATAGGGTGTACGATGAAGTTCAGAGCAAGTCGTTTGCAGATCTATTAATAATTAATTAAGATCGGTAATTAACAACAGTATCACTGCAGACTGCAGAACATGAGACAGGAAAAATTCGGGCCTTAGGTGAGATTTGAAGCTCGACTGCTTGTTGGTACTCATATCATGTTTTAAAGGACTAAAAGTTAGGTTGTAGTCATGGGATTACGAAGATTTTTATATCAGTGGATACAGCGCATTCTAGTGAACCAGAGATACTAAAATCACAAACCCCAAATAAATTAATTCGAAGAAAATCACCATTATAACGTAAATAATCTGTGAACAAACACTGATGGCAATTTACTGACAAATTATCAGTAAACAGTAATCAGTAAAATGCTTTATGCAACACTTACTGATAATTCACTGATTATTTCACTGATAATTCACTGATTACGAATTACTGATTACTGATGGCAATCAGTAAATTTTATGCAACGGAATTTACTGATTTCTGATTACTGATTACTGATTAATCAGTAATCAGTGTCTTATGCAACGGGGCCCAGGTGACTTACTGAAAAACAAGCGCTACTTTCAACAAGGCTGTCGCCTGCACGAAAACTACTGACTGACTATCCCCTACAACTGAGCACGTTATAACTTTCTCACAACCGAGATGGGCCGTTATCACTTAGGCAAATAGCTACTGCCTGTGACGCTTGTCATACTCTTAGTTATTATGTACCCTTGCTTTGACTTACATATCCCATAGGCGTGGAATGTGTGGAGGGTATCAAGAGGGCTCCAGAATGAGTGGACTGAACTGTGGGTGGGGGATGGGAAGGGGGCTGGGGTTCCATGGCAGCTCTCTCCTCATCGAACTGGATCGAACCCTGCCCGCTGAGATTGCTAAGTGAGATCCAACCCGTCCAGACAACGCAGACACCGTTCATGATGAAATGACTGCATAGGTAGACCTAAAACAAGAAAAAACCGACAAATAAAAAACTAATGGTCTACTGGTTTTAGTCCCAGCAGACGATGCTCTTTAGCATGGTCGTCGCGCTCGAGCCAAAAGATTAAAGGCCGGTTCACACTGACGCCTTAAAACTCAGTTTTAAGGTTTTAAGGTTTTAAGTTTTAAGCGACTGTGTTCACACTGAGTTTTAAGTTTTTAGTTTTAAGTTTTAAGAGCTCCTAAACGTAAAAAAGTTTTAACTCGTTTAACTCACCACTCGAGTTAAAATGAACTGTTGGACTCTTTGAACCCTGTGCCCTCCAAGGATTGAGTTAATTTTAACTCTTTTAACTCGTTTAACTGGCTGCGCGAAAAGACCCCCAGCGAGTTATCGTTAATCTATGTGTACCTTAGCTTCATCCTCCCTGAAAGTGGCATAGTCTCTCTGGATGGGTGGGGGATGGGGAGGGGGAGGCGGCGCCGCAGTGGTGGAGGGGCGCCCCGAGGACTCCTCCTCCGACTCCTCCTCGTGCTCGATGTAGAGCTGAAGATTGATACCGGAAGGAATGTGAACCTAAAATAAAAAAGACATTACTGTATTAACAAAAGAGACTATCGAATTTGATGGTGTTAGGAAATTTAGGAAGACTATTGGATACGACAGAAGCAGACAGATGCATACAGTGATTTATGTCACAGTGTTAAACATCTGCAACCCAGAAAGGTTGAAATCAGTGTAATAATCTAGTATCGCTGTCCGGGAGTTATGGCGGAAGTGGTAGAGCGTTCTACTCTTAATCCAAAACTCGGCGGTTCGATCCCCGCCCTGGACACTTTCCTTCACATCTTTCATTCCTGATTTCAACCTTCCACAATAGGATCACTTCAGAAAATTGGGACTGAATCGGCAGGTTCTTAAAATGAAACTAGATGCAGTATCCATGGAGATTGAGAGTATTTCAGTCTTTTCAGAACCAAACTTTAACATCCTGTAAACACAGAGGGTTGAAGGAACAATTCCGTTTTCGCTGGATGCTAAGCTTTTTTTGCTAGTGCGATGAGAATTTGACCGGCAAAACCGATCCGACCCGGGATCCAGCGGCCAGATCAGATCGAATTCGAATTCGATCGATCAGATTCGAATCGCCTGAGTTAGTCAGATCGGCTATTTGACTTAATATCAGCAGAAGATGATAGAATTTATATTTTTCAAAATGTCATTATTTCTAGTCAATTTTTCAACCGAAACTTTTTAGAATTTCCTCCTTAATTAAGAAAGCTCGTGTTCAGGCAACGCGCAAGCTCTTCACGGACCTGAAGTCAGAATACGATTGCTATATGTTAAATGATGATACAGTAAATAAGATAGCTAAACAAAACATTGCGGGTATTGGAGAAAATTTTTAAAATCCGGAAATTCTGAAAACCGGGAATTCCGCAAATTGGGTGCATTTTCGTGAAAAATTTTTAAGAGCAAAAATATGCCGCGGGACCAGCTTACATTATCCTACATACTTACAATATCAACAGTTCCATCTCTACAGTCTTCCAACAGTCGGGTTCTTCGTTCTTCCAGGGGTAAGAATTGGTGTCCTGTGTACCGGACCTAAAAGAAAATCAAATACCAAAATCAGAGACGCAAACAAAACTACAAGCAACATAAGCACATAGCTTGGATTAGATTAGATAATTTAGATTAATCGTAAAGAAAATGCTTGTATTCTTCGTGGATCCGCCTGCTAGCCCGCGTTTACTTCATTTTCAGGACTTAGATTAGAATATGCAGAAAAGTGCCCAAGATGGGAATTGAACCAGAGTTGGCTTATTTGTAGTGCAACCCTAAAGCGTCAACTGCAGTGTGCCAGGGTGGAATCAGAAATCAGATTCGCTTAGTTTACTGCACCATTTACTCCGGTGAATTTCGATTTTTATTAAGTTTTATTTAAACCAAGACAGCTAAATAGGTGTAGTTTCGTCCTGGAGTGGAACACTGCCGGTTCAATTCCCAAAAGGGACCGTAGTTTTTCACTAGTTTAGGGCTGTATGCCTATTCAAAAACGTGTCACTACAGTTTGGGAACGAATTCAAACTTAAGCTTGGTTCGATTGTGCCTGGGTGGCTCAATCGGTAGAGCGTCGTTCTAGTTAACCGAAGGTTGTGAGTTCGATCCCCACCTCAGGCCCGAATTTTTCGGGTCTGTGGTGCTGTAGTGACAACTTTCGTTCTTTCGTCTATTATCTTGTATCTTTTTTATTAAGTTTTATTTAAACCAAGACAGCTAAATAGGTGTAGTTTCGTCCTGGAGTGGAACACTGCCGGTTCAATTCCCAAAAGGGACCGTAGTTTTTCAATAAAATTTGGAGCTGATTTGCAGAAGGTCCGAGTAAAGTGTGTCCCTTTTATTTGAAGAGATTTGGTTCCTTGATTAAAGAGTTCTTTCGATATTCCCCCTTTCCAAGACAGGAGTTTTAGAAGAGATATTTACACTGTATTCAGACCTAAAGACAGATTCTGCCTTTTTGTTTTAAACTTTTCGCTGTAGATTATTACAAGTGTCGGCAATTGGCGGTTTTAAAGTTAGTCTAGTTTGTCCGGTTAGTAATAACTTAAATTTTTTGCCCTCGGTCTGTGATAAAATCGTGATATTAACGCAAACACCCTGATTTCAACCCCCTTAATTTATTCACCACAAAATTTTAGAACCTTTCTAAGGTTTTTAGTTCAGTTTGATACAATTTAAAAATACAGAAAAACTTGTAGATATGACTTCCTTTTAGCACTGTTTTTAGAGTGGCATGTGGTTTTTGACGTCAAGAAATGACAAAACCGTTTGAAAATTGCTAAAGGATTGTTTCAGTAATCGCTAGAAACACGACGCCGATGCTAAATGGACAGTGTTTATGCTGAAACAAATGAAGAAAAACTAAATATATGGATCTGGATCAGAGATGGGCACCGGCCGAATGCTTTCGGCCCTGCCTGGTTCAGCCAGTTGAAGAGATTTCCTCGGTGCGGCCTGGCCCGGCCAAATGGAAATATTTTCGGCCCAGTCCGGACCGTAATCTGCCACTATTCAGGTCGGCCCGGCACGGCAAAGAAAATTTTCTGATTAACAACTTTGACAACTACGCAAAAGCTTGAAGGCGTAAATTTAATTTGCCCAAGAATCCAATTTTTGCAAAGATAATCAGAAATTTAAACAGAACGTGGAGCTCTGAAAGCTCACTCAGGGTTTGATTGAACCCATCATAACCTTAAACCCTAGTTTATCATGAAACTTAACATTAAATATTTCTAAATAAATTTCAAGAACTTCGCTTTTAAGCGGCCACATCGTACGTCGTAGTTCTTCAGAAATTTTAGTAACAAATTAATTCAAAAGATTCAGTAGAGCATGAAAACGTTAATTTGTATTACGAAATTGCTTTGATTTGACAAGTAACCAGAATTAGAGAATTTTTGGGTAAGTTAATGCTTTCACAGGGGTCGGCCGGGCTTGTTGCGGCCAGCTCCGGCTCCAAGCTAAAAACTTTCTCTGAAAAATTTCTCAAATTCTTAAAAAACTTTCGCTAAACAAAAAAATTTAACCAATAGGGGACGGTTAACCAGTGACCAATTCTAGACGAGACCTATAGACTATAGAGGTTCGATTGCGGCAAGGATCTTATTTCTAAACAAACGATGTCGCTTGTTTAGGCTTAGGCTTAGCCTTAGGCTTAGGGCTTAGACAAGACACCATTGCACTGAACTAAAGAGTTTAGCGCAAAGTGCTTTGCTGAATATCGACAAAATGCGGTGTTTAATGCTTTTGCCTGGCCCCGCAAGCGGACCGCTAACTTGCCCGAGTTGACGGGCTGAAATGCTCATCTCTAATTTGCATTATTGCACGCAGATTTGTAGTTAAATACAAATTTTTATCCAATTATATAAATATTGTAACAATGAAGTGAACCAGTGATCACACAAAAACTAACGGACCCTGGCAGTCGTGTGCGTATACTGTATATACAGCATAGTGACTTTATAACAGTGAAAACACAGTCATACCAAATTAAATGCTGGCTCAGCTAGAAGCAAAAATTAAATCATTTGCGCCGTGCGCAAGGTTCGAAAACGTAAACGTTTGCAAATGGGAAAGAACTTGGATCGGACTTTGCGACTAAATGACTAAGTCAGCTTTTATCATACCATAAATTTACCGGTTCTCACAATGCTTGATAACAGCAAAATGTTACACTTCTTATCAGTGACCTTGCAATGCACTCTTATAAGTGTCTGTCCTGGATTGCGTAATCGCATGGGAAACACGTAATCGGTAAAACGCGTAATGGGAAACACGCAATCGAAATGTAATTTATGTAAAGTATGTAAAGTAATTTATATGTGAAAAATATTACAGGAAATAAATATGTAAACAACACGTGAAAAGCAAGAGAAAATGAAATAGATAAGTAAGAAATGACTCGGCTCTTCATTAAAATGCTATATAGTTTCACTAGCAAGCTGTGTTTATATTAGTCATTGAAATCGTAGGAGTTGAATTTATTGAAATCACTCAATTATCAGGACTGGCAAAACCTTTGCCATGCCATAAGAAAGGTGCCTTAACAACTTCGATCTCGAAACAGTGGAAACAAAAGTGGAAAGAAAATAAGTGAAAAATAGTAGAAACGCAATTCCATTCCAACTGAAACAATCTTTCTAGCATTATAGAAATGAATTTGAACTCTAGGCTTTGACATAATTATCAGCATGGCATTGAATGCTATTAGGTATCGTAAATACCATTATTGAAAATATAATATTTAAATAATATTTAAATAATTTAATTATTATTATTCAAATTATCGACCATATTTCCAAGATCGTGTTGGACCAAAACCACGATAGCACAGAGATTGGACATCTCATGGATATAAAGGATATAATTTGGAATGCTAACTATAAGCTCAGTCACATTCTCAGAAATTATTTCATTTTGGTACACCGTTCACCGAAGTTTATCTCAACCTTTCAACGCCTCTCATTTTCTCATCGTTTACAACTATTAGAGTCATAAATATTAGTCAATCCAAACAGTATTATTGAGTCAAGTGGGAGACCATTAATTTGTAATTAAGTAGTTGAAACTTGGGAATTTAATAGAAAGCAACGACAGCTCTCTGAAAAATGTTGTTTCTGCGTGCAAACAGAATTTCACTGCAGTGGAAGTCCATTCTTTGACGTCAGCGCTGCGATTGCAGAAGTGTTGCAGAAATTGCAAAAACAAAGCAGCCACTGCAATTCCTGACGGAAAATGGAAATGGGCGGCCCAGAGGAACATAATCGAAATATGATCGAAATTTAAATACCGCAATTGGAAAGAGCAGTAACATGATAGCAAGAGTATGATAGTAAAGAAAAATATTAATCCAGTGTAGAATTATGCAATCATATGAAAGTGCTGTTAAAAGTGTCCCAAGCGATGTTAAATGCCTAACATTTACACAGAACCAACGAATAAGGTTTTGGCAAGAACGGGCACATGACAGAAAAATAGGATATACCTCAGAGATTCGACTGAGCTGTCGTAGAAGTTCATCTGAGTCGAATTTTGTCCGTTGATCGGGGACAACCGTGGGCATGATTCCAAAGGGCGCCACCTGTGCTTGTGCACTCTGGCATCCAATGCACATGTCCTCCTCAAAAGTTCACGCAACAGCAACTCACACGCAAATTGCACGCCGACTAACGCTCAACACGCCGGAGCAAGGAATGACTACCGTAATCTCACTCTGGGGACACGTGACTGGAAGCTGCAGCCTACCAGCAAGCCAGTTGACTCACACACTAGCAAGAAAAGGTTTCACCATTAATATAACTGAAAAATTTCGCAACTTCTTTATATATGCATAGGTATGTGGACGGGTTTTAAAATTGACGTAATCTTGAAAAAGTTTGCTCATAGGAGAAAAGTTTACACAGAAAGCGACGTCGTAGCGATAAGACAGCTGATAAGAAGGTGGCGCAAAGGCTGAACGTTTGAAATACCAAAGGGATTTCCCCAATAGTAAATCGTCATCAATGAAATAATCATCAACAACAGCACTATGAAATATACTAATTCAAAGTGTAAGTACAGATTATAAGCTATGCTGCTGATAAAATAATATTAAATCACCACATAACAATAATAATAACTTAATGCGTTCTAACATAATAATAAAGCAATAATACTTAATTTCAAAATTCAATCATTTGGCAATCAAAATTGTCACTTCAAGATATTGATTGACTGGGAGGTTCTTTATGAATTAATATCGCATAGGTGTAAATAAACTAAAATGGGACACAGGAATATTATCTGGTAAAGTCAGTACCGATAAGGTCAAAACCGACAGCATGTGAAAGACATGCATGTAACTATTTTAATCAGTTTATCAGCTGAACCGAACCAACATTAGCAGTGCATTGTATATACAACTTTAGCGTTGGAAAATTGGCCACAGACCTCGCGGAATTTGCGGGACGAAATTGTAGCGGGATAATATAAACTTGAATCCGTCACATGTCGACGTCGAGAGAGTAGTGGCATCTTCGTTAGTTTAGTCTGCATTCTGTATTTGGCAGACCAGGTTCCAACTGATTACGGAAAACTCAGAATGAAGATAAACCAACAACAAAGCAATCCAAAACGAGTGTTGGAGCAGAGAAGTCTGTATCAAACAAGAAACAAGAGCTACTGTGATACAGTTGAATGAAACTGCAACTGCAATGTAGAGTACTGTACAACAGAGATGAAACCGGGTCACTATTTACTGACCCGGTGACCCGGTGACCCGGTAACCCGGTCGACCCCTGACCCGGTGACCCGGTGACCCGGTATTTCTGAAAATTCAGGTTTAAGTTTGGAAAAATTAAAAAATACGTTTATTGGGTGCGGTGAGTGATTTTTACCTTTTTGGACATTTTTGGAGTCTAAAATAAGTAGTTAGGCATAGGCTAAAGTTTTCCTTTCCTTAAAGTAGTAACATTGGAAAGTAAATATTGTAAGTAAGCAGGACAAAATCAAAACTGATTTGCACGATTTCGCACTCAATAATGTGAAGTAAACTACATAGCTTTTCGAATCAAACAAATTGGAACAAAATACGTTGCCAAAGCCATCACATCATCTAATTCTAATCATAGAGTTTAACATTAGCACTTTTGTGTTTTATCATTATAAGTTGTAGTAAAATATTTAGTTGTATAATTGAAGTTTCACTCAGCGGAGATTTTTGGAAATATTCTTGCTTATGGCTAGAATTTAAACAATATATTCTATAAAAAAATCAATCACAATTAGTTCCAAACGATAGTAAGCCATAACAATTGCAAAAACTGCAAAGTAAAACTCAGAATCTGTAAACCTTGTTTTGCTGAGATTTTTCCTTCTTACCGAGATTTGAAACCCACAGTCTGACCTGACCTCCTCTCCAAATATGATAGTAGCAGCGATAAATCACTTGCGGTAGATAGATGGAGCATGGAGAAGTTTGGATTTTAAAATAAAGATTTCAGACTCTCAGGGCCATTGTAATAATTTTCAGTTTCTAGTTAAAATTGAACGCAAGCATTGTAGTTTTCAACCTAGATCTAAGCTTGACAGGACATTACAGGACATTACAAATATTATGAGGACACTACTACAGCGACAAAAATTTAAGAACTACACGATGAAGTTAAAAATCTTTCTTTTGCTAGTTTTTGAGTAATTATTGAAGTTTTCAGTTGGCAAAAACTGGTAAAAACTATGAAAAGTATAATACAACAGCAAAACAAATTCCTCCAATGACAAGACCGGGTCAGAGCTCCTGACCCGGTGACCCGGTGACCCGGTGACCCGGTTTCATCTCTGCTGTACAACGCCTGATTGCTGTATCAAAGCTCATGTAAGATTGCATCAAGTATGAGTCAGATTGCAAAACTTGCCAAATTCCGTCACGATGAGATTTCTCCGATTTCTGTTATATCTCCTTATCTATCTCTCATTTATGTGCATTCTAGTCCTAGTTTGCAGTACAAGCCAAGAGATGGCAAGAAATATGAAATGAATACGAGAATAATAATATATAATAATAATAATAATATATATAATATAATAATAATAAGTCTATAATAAGACTCAAACTTGGCGTCAAAGCCTTAATGAGCCAATCAGAAAAAAGAGCACCTGTGCAAGAGTTGGTTGTTTGGAAGTATGTACCTTGAGGAAATTTGTGCTACAACAACCTTAGTCATTTAACTTACTAATTAAGTGTTGACAGTCAAATTGTGTCCTTTACTAAAGAACTTCTGATAACATTTTACAAAATAGTGTCCTGCGTTTTAGAAAACCGAGATCATTGGCAGTTTTTTAATGGTGATTTCATAGTCCCTGTCGCCTCTAGGCGTTGCGTAGACGCGCGTTGGCGCGCGTTGACGCGCGTCAACGCGCTACACTGCCATGTCACATTTGGAGGCGTCGACGCGCGTAGACGCGCGTCAACGCGCCCATTTGTAGCATGCCAGTTTACGCGCATCGACGCACGTCGACGCGCGTTGATGCGCGCAAAATGATATTGACGTTTGTAGGCGCGCGTAGACGCGCGTCGACGCGCGTACACCTGCGTTCGCGACTATGAAGGCACCTTAAGATCTACGATTTTGTGGCAAAGCAATAGTTCTCTGGATTGAGGCCAACTCAGCATATCAAATCACTAAAAGTGGAGCTAACAGCAGCTAAAAAGTTTGACGTACATTTTTCGAAAACTTATATATAAATATGCAAACTTAGCCATGTAAGATTCAAAAATCAAACAAGAAAAAAGTAAGAATGTATTCAGCCAACCTAATTTGCATAATTAACCTTTTCGAATAGAGTTGCTGAAACACGACAGAGTTTGAAAGGATTTCGTCCATACATCAGCGTTCTGATTTTAGGTTAACATGGCAGTAATCTCAGCAAAATGCTTTTTACTAATTGTTGCTCTTACTTTTATCTCTAATTATGCAAGTAAGTAATGTTCTGTCTAAATAATGATGCAAAAAATATGTGATTAGGGCTTTTGCAGAATTCCGTTTGTCAGACTCTTGGTTTTGCCATGCTTTCGATAATCGGGTTTGTTGGTTCAACAATTTCGCTCCTGTGCTGGTTCAGGCCAGTCAGGGATTCTAATCTAAAGGTGGAACTAAATAACGGAAAAATGGTTCAAATTGTCGGGATCAATAATCAACTTTTATTTATTTCATTTATTTTTGTTTTGCCTAATTTTAGCCAGCACAATGCACGGAGATGCTATAGTTCAGGAAGTCACCTTGGTCCGATGCATGGTGGAAGAAATGGCTGAGTTTATGGGAATCCGGAACATGACCACTACTTGTAAGCCATACCTTACTATCTGAAAAGCTAAGGGTAACCATGACTGGGTGAGAATGATTATACTCAGTAATGATCGACGCGCCGGTATCTAACATCAGCAGAACACCACTGAGCTTTTTATTAGTCTTAGTTGATAGAAATTCCCTAAACCGATTATCTTAGTTTTTCGGGAATCTTTGATCCAAAAAAATCTGGAAACGTCCCCTCCAGCACATTTCCGATCATGATTTTCTACTTTTCGGCGGTTTCCAGGAATATGCTTGAGCAAAAATTTATTTTGCAAATTTGCCCGCTATCATGGATTTGATCGATTTTAGCTTAAAGTTTCGAAATTTAATAGCAACAGGTTGCTGCTACGCAGTACGTACAAATATGAATTTTATAGTGTAATAGAAGCATTTGCCAGTCTAACACTGGTTTGCACCAAATGTGATTAGCAAATGATTAGCTAATTTCGTGCTAAGCAAGTGCTTAGCAAGTGCTTAATCCCAAACTCCTTTGCACCAAATCTGATTAAGTTAACCAATTGCTAAGCAGATGCTAATCAATTGCTCAAGAAGCAAATATTTAATCCTGTTCTGGAGGAGGATTAACTGCGAAATTTCTGCTAATGTTTCGAATTTATTATTATCTCCAGTCAAACCGTAATGGCGAAAATGCTTGCTGGATACATAGAGGTTCTCCCTCCAAGTTGCCCCTAACAGCAAGATATCAAATAAAATGTTCGCCAACAATTTGCAACGCTAAATCATTTTATAAATAATAGAGATAAAAGCATTTTTAAGATTCTCAAACATTTGGAATTTGGAAATATCCGACCCGTTTAATTTTATATTTATACTACAGATAACTCAAGAACACAACTCATCCCAGGGAGGGACATGTATAATTCAACCGAACACAAAAATTGGTTTTTGCATCGAATTCAAAGACAGCTAATGTATGTCCTGAGAAAAAGTTAAGCAAGTGATTAGCAGATACGGCAGTCCTTGTACTCACATGACAATGGAATAAAATTCCCATAGCTGATTGGTCCAAATTCAAAAATCCAGCATTTTCATTGGTCAATTCTTAGTAATGCTAACCATTTGCTAAGCAACTGCTAAACTGATGATCTGTTAATCACCTACTAATCAGATGTGGTGCAACGGAGTTGTTGCTAAGCAAATGCTCAAGATTATCAGTTGTTTAGCTGATCATTTGGTCTTCGGATTAGCAAGTGCTTAGCAAATAGTTAATCACATTTGGTGCAAACGGCCGTAAGGGGGTCCGACTAAAATGGGAGTGCGCCAAATTTCTAGGTTCGATTTCATTCTTTGCATGAGCGTATAGCATATGCATATCTAGAAAAAATAATAGGTTTTAGATTCTCTACTGGCTCTCAGTAGCTCGCCATGCACCCGAGAACCTATCCGACCCCCTCTTTTGGTGACACCTAACGTAAATACTTCACAATTTCTCCTAGCTGTGCACCTTTCTTTGGAGACTTCTTTACACGATCCGAAGTAAGCTTGCCATGTACATGATCCGAAGTAAGCTTGCAACGTTTGCAAAAGTCTGCAACTAAGAATTTTCTACGAAATTGCTGTAAAAATTTCAGTTCAGGCACTAGTTTTGGCACTAGGTGCTGCTGTACTGTAAGAAAGACTGTGTGTGACCAGTTGTAGGCAGGAAAAAGTGGATGTTTGGAGGGTGATCTCCGGTCCTGGGCCCCAAACTTCCATAGCACACGTATTTGCAGGCCGGCCGGACTTGGAAACGGACAGGCCTTTTTTCGAACAGGCTGGCCGGTACCAGTTTTGCCCTATTTTTGGGTAGATTTTGCAAAAGTCTTTCGCACTAAATGGTGCATACAGTTACTCTTGCTTATGTACAACAGATAATATCACGCATTGGCCTGGTTCAGACGACCGGCCGATTGTTTTTGACACGGCTGTGGCCGGCCAACAACTCTAGTTGGTTGGTGCTAATCCAAATTACATAATACAATATCTAATTCGAAGGAAAGTTGGCAAAGTTCCATGGTAAATTCCAACAAAAGCTTTAATGATTTTATATCTTTCATTTCTATACTTGTAATTTTTGTAGTATATAATTTCAATCCACACTTTTGGCTAGGGAGTTTGTGATTCTTGGCATCAAAATTGCTTTGATTATGATATGACTGATTTGATTGTATATGATTAATTTTTTGTTTAGCTGCAGTTGTTTTGTTTATTTAAGGCAAGATTATGGAAAATATTACCACTTCTGCAGTTGATGAGATATTAGAAAATCCTGTTTCTTCTCCGGAACTTGAAACTGATCAAAATGGTAGACAGTTCAAAAATTTTAATTTAATTTAATTTTAACTTTATTTGCCAGTTTGGGAAAATGTTGTGAAGGTATGGTGCAATTGTAAGAGTTGGTTTAAAGTTTAAGTAGGTTGATTTGAAGTGGTTGAAATAGAAATACGGATAACGCGCTTGTTCTGGTTACAGTTTATCCTTTTTTCTTGTAGATTCCATGATTCGAACCAGTGTGTATTACTGCAATTCAGAAAAGAAATGCGTGGCCTGCTCTTTTCATACCCAGGAATGTCGGGAGAAAGGAAAACTAATGGGAAAACTAGCCTGTGAGAAAATGTGCGAAGAAGAAACAGATACCGGTATGTATTGTAACATAAAAGACCATAATTGGAATTTCTATGTGGTCTGATAAACGGAGTATGAGCAACTACGATTAATTGTTTGCTCCTTATTAGTCGTGATCAGGGATATTTTAGAGTTATTGGGTGTAGTAATAGTATATACGTATTCTTTTTCAGGAGCCCATTTAGCCGACGGGCAGGACAGCTTCGAGATTTTTAGTTCTTTTAAGGGGGGTTACAGTATCAAACTTTCTTCTGACTTTGTCAGATGAAAATTTTCTTCAAACAAAAGTAAGTCGAAATTCTCGCGTGTAAGCGACTAACTGACTCAGTTCTGACAATGAAATTTTTGTTGGACGTTAGTGTCAGTCTGTGTTTCAGTTACCAGAAGAAAGTCCAGTGTCAGATTTTCAGAGCTTACATTTGGCAAATTTTGATTGTTCTAACAGTGGCTTCTAAATCAATAGTTAGAAAATTAGGGTCTTTCCCATTATCCCCCCCATAGCTTCGTAGAAGTACTGAAGATGCACACTTTAACGGATTGAGTTGAAATTTGGTAGGGGTAGGTTTTCGGACCTGTTGATTTCAAAAATGCAAAAATTTTAAAATTTTAAAAAATTTTAAAAAATTTTAAAATTTTAGTTTGGTAAGGGGGGACCAAGAGGAACCGAAAAATTTTTTGTCTTCGATTTTGCTGAAAAGATGTATATAGGGATTTTCGGGGTCGTAGAACACGAATCTGAAATCCGTTTTTCGATCCAGCTTTTTATTAGCTCAATATAAGCTAAAGTTCTAAGCTTAAGATGTAAGCTTAGCCTGAACTAACGAAAAGCTGGGTCGAAAAACAGATTTCAGATTCGTGTTCTACGACCCCGAAAACCCCTATATACATCTTTTCAGCAAAATCGAAGACAAAAAATTTTTCGGTTCCTCTTGGTCCCCCCTTACCAAACTAAAATTTTAAAAATTTTAAAAAATTTTTAAAATTTTAAAATTTTTGCATTTTTGACATCAGCAGGTCCGAAAACCTACCCCTACCAAATTTCAACTCAATCCGTCAAAGTGTGCATCTTCAGTACTTCTACGAAGCTATGGGGGGGGATAATGGGAAAGACCCGAAAATTATATATTTGACTTTTCAGAAAGGCAAGATTTTTCAGTTTTCTTCGGCGAACAAAATTCTGTTTCAGTGACTGAAATCTTGCGACCTATGTTTGGATTATGGGTTTGCGGTATCATCGAACTCAGCTAGCTGTAACTTGTTGCTCTTATTCAATTTATACATTTTTATTTTAGACCTGATGGATGGCATCGAAGTGGAAAATCCCAATAACCAATAACCGAATTATTGACAATTTTTGAATCTTACTATCTCTGCCTGTCATTATTGTATTTTATATGTTGATATTTCTGGATCAGTAAATTTTTTATTAACGCTCAACTAGTTTGCCATGATGTTGGCTTGTCTGTCTTACTGGTATTGCTGCAACGTTTTTGATGTTGATCTGATAAGAAAGCTTTTTAATTTTGATGAGGGAGGTTAAGATCACACTTGGAAGGTGATTCTGAAATTGGAATTTTGATGTGTCTTCTGAAAGCATCATCACTCTGTTATAAGCTTTCGGTGCGTGTTGTGTTCGTCACGCAACCACTCATCTCATGCATACGTCACAGCAGTGAACTGAGCCCATTGGACAGTGTAGGATTCACTGTATGGGATTCTGAACAGATCGGCGGTATAGGAACCAACACTATGCTACTACGTTCGACTTCGGATCCGATAGTCCGAGGTTCGAATCCCCGGTGCCACAAGGCTTTCACAAATCCTCTTGAGCAAGGGACTAAGCTCATATCGGTTCGCCGTGGGCTCTAGCCAACCAGCTATTCATCCTTAATTGGTAATGGGTACCACTTATGTGGGAACGTAACAGGAGACTGTGTAGGCATCTACCCTGAAGAGCTGGCCCCTCCTCCACAGTTGCAGCTATCGTCATAGGTAGCACTCCTGGCTCAAGTGGCTTGTAATCGGGGATGAGCACCGACGCCCTGTATATTCTCGCATGAGGATAGGAGTTACTGCGGGGGTCCTTCACCTTTTACCTTACCTTACTATAGTGCGACGTCAGACTAGGCACACTTCATACTCCAAAAATGTTGTAACACCAGTGAGACAGAAAGCAAGTGAAGCAGTATCTTATAAAATATTTCGTTTGTCATGGAGTCCCTTAGCTAGTACAACTTCGGACAATACTACATCCCATGGACGAAATAGCTAGCTAGCTGGGCATTTGTAGGGTTCTTGCCGAAAGCAGACGTATTTTGCAGGATCTGATAACTGAACAACTTTCTGAATTGCCCTTTGATTAAACTAGCTGTCATCGTCGCCAAAGTTTCGTCAACCCTTAGTGGAGTGTAACCATATTATAACGTGGGGGGGAATGGGGGGGTGGAAAGAGATCTCCCAGGTGCCGACCAAAAACGGGTAGACTCCTTCAGAGAGAAGGAAAAGGGTTACGAAAATCTTACATTTCGTAAAAAATCCCTAACAATCTTCTTTTTTTACTTAGCCAAAATTCATTTTAACCAAAGATAATAAAAATTCGCAGTTTCTGCAGATTTTTGGATAGATCTCCTTGAAGCTACGAATTTTTCATTAGTAGACTACAGCCAGAGTCGGGGTAAACCCCCTGAATTGGACCCCGTGTTAATGTTTGCTAATTGAGGTTCGTATTGCAAAATCATTATTGATATTTCTTTATTATAGAGTTGGCATCAGAATGGATTCTTTTGTATTGCTTTTGCTTGTCGTTCAATTGGGGATTTCCACAGGAATGCTTAGTAAGAGTTAGATTTTAAATTTTTTGCGAGTATTGTTGCCTGATTGTTGGCTAGATTTCTTGATTTCATTTTTCTGGTTAGTTAAATTTTGTTGGTTTATGCAAATATTGTTTTTATTCCAAAAGTCTGCGTTTCAGATAAATTCTACTGCGATGATAAGGGCAATTACATCTGCAAACCGTGCAATGCAGCCAACAAAAGGGATTGTGAACAGGCAGCTTTCCAGTCGGATACACTCTTGTTATGTAATCAGCTGTGCAAAATAGGTATGTAATAATTCCGTTTGTTTGTAGTATGACTGTAGTACTTCGCCACAAAGTATGGGCATACCAAAGCTTGGCAAGCAACCCAAATACCCTCTAGCTTGATTGGATCTTCATCTAAACGATATCCAAGTTCAGATTCGAATTTTTTGAATTTAAAAAAAATAAATTAGAACAGAAATGATTTCATTAATCTCTGCCCACACATGAGACGTCAATTTCAGTAGAGCGTCTAAGTGCAATGAAAGTGACAGTGAATGAATTTTTGTAGTTGCCTAGCTAGGTTGACTACAAGTTAGCTGTAGCTGTATTGTTTGTGTTTTAGCCAAGGATCACTACGAAACGATCAAGAAAACCGAAGAAGCTACGGGAAAGAAAGCAGAAATCTCTGGAAAGGGTTCGGCTTCCGGTTCCGGTATCGGTATTCCGGGGGTGGCCGTTGGGAAGCATGCCATCGGTGGTCCTGGAATTGGGGGACCGGGCCCCGCAGGTGGTCCGGGCATCGGGGGCAATGCCATCAGTGGGGATGTGGATATGACCCCTGAAGAATTGGATGATATGATGAAGATGCTCAAGAATTTGGGATAATTAGAAATTTTGAACTTTTTCCTGATTTTGATGTGTTCGTAGAAAATAAAAGGGTTGACTGTATTCTATGTACTGTAACAAGGTTTGCTTTGTTTTATTATATTTGAATCAAAATTTGAAGCTATAGTACAATGTCTAGCTTCAGACTACGGTAGCAATCATCTCAAGCCTTCCATTTCAAATAGCTATATAACATTTTTAATTGCCATTTAATTAATACTCGCCATGATTTTACTACTGTAAATTAGCTGTAACAGTTGTCCAAGATATAAAAATTTTTGCGCTTCAGTAGAACTGTAATTTCCGTTCAGTCCTAGTTTAATTTCGGCAGTCATGTTGGGTGTAATTTTAGTGATAGCGAGTATAAGCTTAGTCCAACAGGCTTCCGGGGATGTGTCTAAGGGAGGCGAAAAATTGGAGAAAAATTCCAAATCCAAATTAAATCCAAACAATACAGTAACTGACGAGGTATTTTTTGATGTGAAAGTTGACGGAGGGAAAAAGAATGACAGCTGGCACGGTCGATTTATTGTGGGAGTTTTCGGCGATGCCCTTCCCATAACCACCTACAATTTCGTTCATTTGGCCAAAGGATTCAAGCACCGAGGTGTAAGTTGAGCTAGTCTTTTTCGAAAGTTGTGGTTAATTCGTCCAATTTAGGATTCGCTTAGATTGAACACGCCAGCATTCCAAAGAGATACAGTTAATAGTCAATTATAACAAGAATGGCAATAATCATACTAAAGCGATCTTCGATGCCGCTACGTTTATCGATATGGCATGATTGTTGCATAAAACTGAAGCTTTAGGCCAGTTTTGTTTATCAGATACCTAGGAGCTGACTGTTGTTCTAATGAGAGGTTCACTTTGTCCCGGTGTAGTTTTCCCCTTGTGAATTTCTCCCCTGAAAAATTACACTGGTGTGGAACTACTGGGGTGAAATTTTGCACCAATGCAAGTAATAATGTAGATTGTAATTTATAAACTAAGTTTTGCTCTAATTATATGCAGCCATCAATGCATTCAGTAAAGGCTAATAAAAACTTAAAGCTCTATTAAATCAATGCTAACTTCTAGTCTCTTATTAATTTTCAAAGTAAAAAATTATATAATAAAATGATTATGTAATTGAAATTTTGGAAATATGTAATTAAAATTTTAATAGTCGAGTTCAACTGCTGGTTTGCTCAATTTGCTCATACTGCTCAATTTGCTCATACTGCTCAATTTGCAAGGAAAGTTTACAAAATAAAAGCTTACATGGAAAGTTTAGATTATTATTTCAAGTAAATGAAATCTCAACTATCTAATTTCAAATATTAGATTTAATTTAATTCAATGAGGTCTAGAAAATATACTGGGTCTTCTCACAACTAGCAGCCTCCGCCGAAATTCCTAAAACTTAACCAATTGATTTAAAATTTGGCATGGGTTTGTTCTTGACCACCCTGAGTTCAAATATTACAAAATATTTCGATATCGTAAAATTCGATTGTTTCTATTCGCAAGGGTCGACTGGACCAATGGAAACCGAAGATTGCGATGTTTACGAGAACGTATTGTGCTGGGATATTTGATCTCAGCATGGTTGAAAACGTACCGCATGTACATATACAAATTTACTGTATACAATACACTGTATACCAAATTTTAGCTGAAATTTCAAATTTTAAGACTTTGAGAGGTGGAGCCAGGGAGAAATCACTGAACATAAAGGTAAATTTTAGTTTGGTTGTTTGACGGGTACCTTTACCCTACTTAAAGAATTGAGCTCGGCATATTAAATTTCCAATGTTACAATTTTTCGTTTTTTACTTAGTAATGATAACTTAAAAATATGAAATAAGAAAGGTTAGAAGTTAGCATTTATTTAAAAAGTTTATAAAATGCGAAATGAGCAACTGAATAAAATTATAATATTAATTAGTCCTACAAAAAATTTAGAGTTTTTCAAGAATTCTTTTTTGATTACATATTTCTGTATCTGCATTTTTATCTGAGTCGATTAATAATAATTAGTAATTACTTCAGAGGATCATGGTAATCATATTCTATTTTCAAACCATTATCCGTTGCTGTAATTATGAGTCTAACTAATTTAGATATAAACTGAAATCTGCGTTTTTCTTACATAGGTACGAAAGTCCCCCCCGGAAGATTTACACACCGGTGTAATTTTTCAGTGTGAAAATCCACAGTGGTGTAGTTTTTCTGAAGGAAATTTTACACCGGGGGAAAACTGCACCGTGACACTAAGAGTGCATAATTGCACTATATATAAGACGAAGAGTAAGCTACTAGAGGGCTCCTCTTCTTGGCATTCCGTAAAAGTGTTCCGCCCACAATACGCGAATGTTCTCCCGTTTGGGGGGGTCGACCAAATCGACAGCGCATGCCCCCTCCGTTTGGTGGGGGGGGGGGGTAGCCAAAAAGAGGTCCCCGTTTGGTGAGGGGTAGCCAACAGCCAATCAGATTGCAGAAACCCCCCTCCGTTTGGGGGGGGAAGTCCAGCCAATTATTACGGTAGTTTTTGTTCTATTCAAAAATGGGTCCCCGTTTGGTGGCAGGGGTCACATAAAATGGTCCCCGTTCTGGGGGGGGGGGTCGCAAACAGACAATCAGAATGAGCCAAACTTAGCCTGCTTGAGCGCCCCCCTCCAAACGGGGACCTCTTTCAGCGACCCCCCCCCCAAACGGGGATCACTTTCGGCTACCTCCCCTCCCCAAACGGGGGAACATTCGCGTATTGTGGTCGGAGCACCGTTACACAATGCCAAGAAGAGGAGGCCTCTGGTGGCTTACTCTTCTTCTAATACATAGAAGAAAATCATGACTCTTGGTGACACACTTCACCTTCAACTTTACCCTGAACTGAGAGTATGCTAATTTGCTATTTTTGTCCTGTACATTATAATATTTAAATCGTTAATTTAAGGAGAAATGGCACTATAGGGATTGCTTGATCCACCAGATTGTTCCGGACTTTCAGTTTGTCACTGGCGATGTCACCTACAAAGACGGGCGTGGAGGTACAAAAACGCTATCCGACTCTTGTTTTTCTCTAATCATCTTTTCCGTAGCTTACCGTTGATCATATTAAGGCAGCTTTCTCAGGCTAAACTGCTAAACTGAGGGAAAAGCTGAAATTTTCAAAACTATTACACAGTTTGGGAGAAAATATTCCCTATAATTCGACTGAGCGCCAAACCTGACCAAGTTAGCTTGAACTATCTGAAACAATGTAGCAGGGATTCAGTTTAGGGTAAACAGTCGTTGCAATATTTTAGTGTTTTTGCTACAGGTCGAAGTATCTATGCTCCCTACTTTATCGATGAGGACTACATCCACTCTCATTCCTCGGCGGGCTACGTTGGGATGGTCAGTTTCGGTATCGACATGAACCAGTCCCAATTCTATGTCACTCTCGCCAAGGCCCGATGGCTGGACAAAAGAAATGTCATTGTGGGAAAGGTTGTCAAAGGAATGGTAATACTCGTTCACTTTCTAATAGGAAGAGTAAGACACTCAGCGCTTCCTGCTGCTCAGGATCCAAATGTTCCTTCAACAGGGTGCAAAGATTGTCAAAAGTTTTATCTTTGGGTTTCTGTGGGGCCGCTAGGGACTTAAGTGTCTCATAGGTTTCAGGACCCACCGTGGAAATTAGAAAGGCAGTTTTTAAGTTATCGTCCTGGATATTCCGCACGAGCAGAGCGGCTTCGAGCCGTTCCTGATATGACGACCAGGTATCAGAGGATCCATCAAATTGCGGAAAGTTGAAAGGATCCATTAGCAACTATCTCGCAGCGCCAGTTTTGTATAATAGCACTGCACTTTACTAGCTCAAAACTACAACTGAATAGATAATTAATGTCTATAACGGATTACTGACTACTCATTCTAATAATGAATGATTAGTCACTCTATCTAGCATTTGATACTATCTCACAACAGATCCGGCAATATTATCGAAACATTTCAGGGATTTCAGGAAAGGTCAGATTTCTCAACGTGTTACAAACGTGTCTTCGACAGCTTAATTATATACTAGAACTTTCGTGAAAATTTTGGAAACATTTCATTTTTCAGCATATCATCAAAAGAATCGGTGAGCTGAAAGTGACTGCTGATAATCGACCGGAAGTTAAGGTGAAACTGATCAACTCCGGGGTTCTGCCGCTGCCTAAGCCCTACGAATTGAGTGATAGTCAACTGGAAGGAGAAGAGGACGTGAAACCGGGTCTCTCTCTGCCAGATGAACCCGTCAAAAAACCACCGGTTACGGAAGATAAGAAGAAAAGTTAAACTTTTTGTGTGAGCTGTTATCACCTTGTTGGTTGGATTTGTTGAACCATCTAGGACTAATGTGAACGTTCAGATGTTAGTGTTGATTATGATAGATGCTGATTATTAGACGTTAAATTTTGGAAGTTTGTGATTTAGCTAGGAGCTTTACTAAGTTAATGGTAGTTTAGACTCAACGCATTTTCGTTTTCATTAGCGGGGAAGAGTTTAAAACCTTTCCTTTGGGAAGCATCAGTGTGCGAAATAGTAACTTAGAATTGTAAACATGTTTCATGTAATTAGTAACCCTAAATTAAGCTTAAAAGTTAAGACTATAGCCTACATTCAGCTACTTGAATAAATCAAGTATTAAAGCTAAATAAGTTATTTATTTAAATAAGAATTGAAGCTACACGACCAGTTGGGAGGATTCAAAAGTTAGGTCTGTGGATAATTTGATG
Source organism: Trissonchulus latispiculum (assembly GCA_030248195.1). Taxonomy (NCBI): domain Eukaryota; kingdom Metazoa; phylum Nematoda; class Enoplea; order Enoplida; family Ironidae; genus Trissonchulus; species Trissonchulus latispiculum. The sequence goes on along the minus strand of JASAND010016297.1, from coordinate 28,264 downwards.
AACAACTTCTCCAGGGATAGTTTGTAGTAACAGAATCAAGTGAATTGTTGTAATCCAATTTTGTGGAAATTAAGTTCCCTGTCCGAATCTAGAGAGGTCCAATTCGCAAATAGTCTTTCAGTTTTTCGACGGCTTTGGACGTTCGGGATCGCTTCTTCCATTCTGGTCGTTGGGATTTCTCCATGGCACGATCCAACAAACATTCCACACTCTTGTGACATCCGACTGAAATTTACCAGATAACAGATTTATACCAGGGTCATTAAGGTAGTAATCTGTTAATCTGAAGTTAAGGGGTGGTCCTTTTTTGGTTATTTTTGGACTTACTTTGATAACGCTGATTTTTACACATTTAACGAAATTTTATTACTTCGAAAATTCATTAAAGCTTTTTATAAACCTAAATCAAAATTCTGATTCTTACAGTCAGCAAAATGGAAATGATATGATACAAAGCTTGGGCGCATCCATTTTTGAGATTTCTCTGGCACATGTGAAAAGGTGGCAACTTTTCTATTTTCCTATGTTTAACACATGAAATCTCAAATTTGAGGTGAAACAACTTACTATACTTTAAATTTAACAACTCGTTAAAATATACCATTTGGACAATTAAATATGCAAAAATCAACGATATCGGGGAAAGTCGAAAAACGACCCAAAAATGGACCTCTCCCAAAGTATGAAAATGAAAGAACGAACGAAACTAAGATTGTCACTACAGCACCTCCGACCCGAAAAATTAATTAAGCTAGTTCTCAAAATGGGAGAGGGAAGACAAGTTAGGTGCTTCAACATTTTATAGGCCTTATACGCACTTGCACTGCAACAATATCCGTTTAGGGCGCAGACGCCCTGTCCTTCATTGCAAGCGTGGTCGGACATGAGACATGGCTCAGGACTCAGATTTTCCGACCGACAGACGGCCGTCATCTCCGTGTGACGACCTTTGACACAGGAACCACCTGGGATGCAGCAGGTGTCGGAGCTCACACAAATGCCGTCGCCGTTTGGACCACACTTTGGACACTGAAACAAAGATGCAGTCACCATTGTACATGGATTGAAATAGATTAGAATCAGCAACCCTGAGTGCTTGAAATTGAGCTGTATATTTTCAGTCTTCAGTGAGTCAGTCCTGCAACTTTGAATCTCAGTGGTTCGATTCCCCGTCATGGAGACAATTCCTTCGTTTTTGATGTGAACTATGCTAAGAATAACAAGAAATTAGTTTTAGAAATGTGATTCAATCCTATAGTTACTTTATATATATGTATGGAATATAGTTAAGTCAGATAGAAGTTGCCGCGCTCTCATCAGTTTTCACTTTTCATTTCAGTCGCTCGCAAAAGACAAGGCTAAGCTGATTCAGACTAGATTTAACAAAAAACTAACAGTGTGAATTCTGTTTGTACACCCAGTGAAATAATAAAAAGGTAAATCTTAGTTCATCATTTCTTGAATAAACCTCAGTCTTAAAGGAAGCTTCGGAGACAAAAGACTGCATAGATTGCACAGTGAAATTTTAAATTAATTTTCGATAATTAACGCTAATCAATCAAGCGATAATTACGTAATAATCTAATTTTTAAATTCTGTATCCGTACCTGATGGGAGTGGTCAACTGAACGTTTTGAAGCACCAGGACATCCAAAGATGTAGCAGGAGTAAAGACTCTAAAACAATCATATAGAAATCAATTCATTAAAATTAACAGTAATTTTAATTAGATTCATATTTCCATTCCTACAATTGTTTGGTGTCCGGGAATTGCTCTAGTACTTATCCAATTCTCACCCTTAAACCAATTGAGTACGAGAAATTAAACTAGAAATTACTGCTGTATATACTGCTTAAGTTTAGCAAGCTAATTGTTTATTGTCCATTTTTGAAATAAATCGCATCTTAACATTGAGGAAAAGTTTGTAATAAGATGGGGAGAACTATATCTTCTTCAGAATTACTTCTTCAGAGCGGAGGAGGAAAAAACAGAAATGAAAATTTTATTTCATAGTGAAGCGGTTAGCATTCTTGCCTCCTGCAGATTGAGTGGGCCTGGATTCGATTTCTGCTGGGACATTTTTAACCAAACAGGCATGTAGCCATGTTCCACGTAGCTAGCTAAACCTGTGGCTTATTAGAAGATTTTGTTCTCATATAGTGTCTGAAAACTTTAAGTGGAAATAGGAAATTGGATGCTCTTTCTGGATTCCTTGATTTATTGGATTCTGTCCCAACAAAATCATGATCATATTACCTGTCGTTTTGTACCACTTCGTCCAAGCATGGCAACAGTCGGGCAGTTTAGTACATAGCAAGCCAGAGCAGCGTTACTACAAATAATGACTATCAAAACTACACTACACCTGTTGCCAGAAATGGTCATCCCGTTCCGTCCTGAAAATAACCCTAACCAAAACCAGCCATATTAGAGACCACAAATATGCGCACAAAAAAATTCAAATAGTGCTCGTTAACTGGAAAAGTTTTAAAAATTAAGTAACGAATACGATTGTTTTATTATTACGGATATTCAAATACGAATCTTTTCTGAATCTATAAGTTTTTGACATGCTGACAGGCCGGAATCATCTTTTTCTTCCGGAATCTGTGAATTATTTTCTTAAAAATGTGAATTAAAAATTAGTTAGTATCCTTCAATGCCTTTCCCAAAATGCTCTCAGTATATATGAGGTGAAAGCAAGCACAGTAAGCAACAGAAGAGTTATAAGGATGAAGTAGAGCTCAACTTTAACATAAACTTATTCCAGCACACATCTGGCTACAATCTCAGCGTATTCCAATCAATCAGTTAATCTGAATCACTATCAGTTAGGTAACAAAAGGAATGAGAAATGTTGAGCCTAATTATTTTCTTAGAACCATACTTCAAACTTGATATCAGAACCAGATCTAGCAAGATTCATACAAGAAGAAAGTGCGTACATGAGCAACTTGTACCCAACTTATTGTTATTACAAAAGTTGTTTCTATTCTGGTAATTTCAAGCGATCAGCCCTACACCGAACACTCTCATAAAATTCAAGAACTCAGATCCAAGTGTTCAAGTTTTGAAGTCTAAAACACCATTTTGGGGTTTAAGTTTCTAGAATCAGCTAAATCGTCCAGTTTTCCAGACAGAAAACGCGGACGTCTGTCTGTCTAAAATAAAATTTTTCGTAGATTGAATCGGCCATAATAGAAACACAAATTTATTTGATAAAAACTGCTGAACACCTACTCAAAATTGCCTCAAGATATGAGGAGGAAGTCTGAATGATCAGAAAACAGATTATGCGAAATCTCTGCTCAAGTCGTCGGCTAATGTCTCTCATTTTCTAAAAAAATCCCTTCCAGCTAAATGCGAGTAAATTAAAGAAGCACATGAATTGCTCAGTTCAGCCCTAGCCACGAAATGCATCGTGATTTCATGTTTCCTTTTGCAATTTCGAGCTGCAGGTCAATTTGATTGATTGATATAGTCCGTGATCTCTCTCTCTCTCTCTCTCTCTTCAGTAGTTAATGCGAAGTTTGAGTCTATCAGAGTTAGTAAATATCGTTGTCCACTTGATTGTTTAGTTAGAATCCTAAGATACAGGTGAATACCGGTGGTGTGTGATGTTGGACAGCTGGACTGACCTGACCGATTAAAGAACCGAAAGGCAGTTACTGTGATTTATTCAATAATTTCCACGCAAACTCAACGAAATTTACCAAAATTAGAGAAAATACAAAAACGCGATAACCACTAAGTTTCACAAAAGTTTGGCAAGCGACAGCAACTAGATGCCAACGGTTACCAAAAAAGGAGACTCCCCGGAAATCGCAGAACAACCTAACCCAACCCACAATCTCATATCCGCTAACTATATTTACCCAAAAATGGCGAATAGTGACTATTAGCTAAGTAACCGAAGAATTTAGACAAGAAAGAGAAGAAACGTTGAGCATTTATCGAAATACAACAGTAAATACACTTAGGCTTAGCATCGCGATCATAATTTATATCTTTCCTGCCGTGCTAACTTCACACTAAGTAGTGAATCGTATTCGTTTCAGTTCAGTCGCAGAAACAAAGTTGAGCCACCTCGAGATGTGATATAAATTTGACATAAGGTAGGCGATTATCCAATCAGATTCGTTTTAGATGAAACGCCTATACGATGAAACACATGGATAAGATTTAAGCACACATTTAAAAGGATAGGTTTTAAAAACACTGTGACTGTGACACCACCTCCCGGAGATTTATTTCACCCTTAGCGTGTACAGCGTCTCGCGGTATTATCGTGTTCTTCCTATCATTTATTCCTGCTATTATGCAGTACTAGTTGATCTTCTAGCGAAAAGTTAGTTTACTCCTGGTTACTGTTCAGCAAAGTTGGAATTGTAAATCTGAAAGTTCGTAGTCTATCCGCCTACTAGAAACCTGGTTTTCCACAAAATTAGTTTCCAACCTAAATTAGACATTTCCTGTTAAACTAAAGAATTTCGCGATTCTTTTCTGAAGCAGAGGACTCTTTGTAATTAATAAGCAGATCCCAGTACCTTATTATTGGAGCCAGGAAAAAAGAGAACTGGCAGTAAAATTGGCAGATACAAATATAAGAATTTGATTTTCACCATGTCTCCTGCAAAGATATACATTTTTCAGTCGAAAAAGTAGACGTCGTGCGCACTGAAAAGTATTACGAGAAAGTTTTGTCGGTTCTCGGGTAGGGCAATGAATTTGGGGCTTACTCCTCATTAAATTGGTGTAATTTAGATTGAAAGTGTAGTATATCGACTGTGATTTTCTAATTAACAACAGGAACAATATTTTGGCAAAAACGGGAACAATGGTCCATCATTAAAGCCGATTTCACACGATGGGAATTTTTGTGGGGATTCCCCAGGGGATTTCCCCATGGGGATTCCCATGGGGACCCCATCTATCCCCATGGGGACGCCCCGTGGGGATTTTCGTGGGGATCCCCATGAAAATTCCCATGGGGACGGATTGCTCGCCGAGCAATTTTCTATGGGGATCCCCATGAAATAACCAATCAGAGAGCAGCAAAGTCAGCTGACATTGTAGTCAAAACAGTCTTTTAAACACATTATAACAAAATGCGAAATGATATTGCTTATGTAACAAGCAAAATTGTAACAATTTCACTGGTTTGTTGAGTTGTTAAGAACTAGGAAAAGCGAAAACATTATAATTAAACAGTCTGAGGAGAAATCATAGCGATAAATTAAATTAACTAACAATTAACTCCAGATTAAATTATTATGCCTATAGTTTTACATTTAAATACAGTTGATAGAAACTACTTTCTGTTTATAATTTTTGCCTTCAGATGATCATATTTCGAATTGGTATTGTTATTTAAATTGTTGGAAAAGGCAATTCCATTCGTTCGTGTTAGTAATAAAAAATTGGAAATAACACGTTATCTATAACAAGCATCCCCTGGGGATTGTCCCCGTCGTGTGAATGGAATCCCCATTAAAAGACCCCATGGGGATCCCCTGGGGATTTTTGGAAAAACTTTCGAATGTTGTGTCCCCGGGGGATTCCCCATGGGAATCCCCATAGAAATCCCCATCGTGTGAAATCGGCTTAAGAGCTTGCTGTCGTTCTATTTCACTTAGGTACATTCTAAATTGATACAATTAGAAAACAAAATTAGAATCGATAAGCACATACAAAGTATAGTGTGACGACTGCTAGCTTAGTGCTTGGAGATCGACAAAGCCACAGCAAAAACAAAACTGTCATGAATTAGGTAGGTTGAATGAAACCTTATACAATTAAGCCATTGTATGATTCAAGTTTTAGTATGAATACGAATAAAACACATCAGACTTTAATAATTGGACCCATTTTTCCCAGTTTTCAAATGATTTTTCCACTAATTGGACCTCCTAATTACAACACCTAAATTTATGTATTGCATCAGTGCTGCACGCAAAACATGTCCATTTGCTTTAATCTAATCAGTGGAATATTCCCAAGTTGAGTTATTTACAATGCCTGACTTTTGACTTGTCCATGCGCGTCGTAGAAGAGAAGAGGGAAATGATTTCAGAGTTGAGCCTAAAAACTGGAAACTTGGAACTTATCTAACTTCGCGTCGGATTAAAGTTAGGAATTCAGTTCATTTCCTTGGGAGGAACCGTCTTTAAACCGTGACGGACTGGGTTTTAATTTGCGTGAAACCCGATCAACTAAGCACAGCTTAATTTGAAGATTCGAACTCTGATAGCTGCAGATTTTTTCGAGCGTATGGTGGTGTGTAACCTTCTTTCAGTCTATAATTGAAGATGAATGTAACTTAAATGAGAGTGCTGATGAACAAACCTTTAGCTTTATTCCAACCACTGCTGCTGAGACACAGCGGCTAGGGAGTGACAATAGACAATATTTATTCTCGGAAAACACGGTCTCTACAGATCACTAGATGGTAGCCTAATACGTATCAAATATACATAAACAAAAATTGTTGTAAAGTCTATCCGGAACAGCATTGATATTTTCCGGTATATTTGGTGGACTGCCGACAGGTGAATCCGGTTGGACAGGGAGAGGAGTTGGGCTGACAGGCCAGGGGGAGGTCGGAACCCGGATAGAGAAAGGCACTTCCTTGGGGACACCCGTCTCCTGAAAGTAGACATGTAAATTAAAACCGTAAATAAATACAAGTGAACGTCAATCAAGCTTTAGCGCTCAAGATTGAACTAAGGACCATAGGTTAACGCGGGGGGATCTGGGGGGATCCAAGCCACCCCTCCAGCCCGGACAATTTCCGGTTTCGCCAGATTTTTTCTTAAATTTTTAGGTTTTCGTTAAAATCGACTAAATTTTAGAATTTTTCAAAAAAATTTAAGATTTTGTTGCAAATAATAATAAATGTAGCGTTGATTTTTCGAAACATTTTACTAATTTATTATTGAGGTACAAGGACCCGACACAATGTTAATATATGCTGAGGACCTTTTCAAGAAAGGGTGGAGTAGAGTTAAAATTAACTCGATCCTTTTCGTAGAAGAGTTAAAAGAGGAAAAGTCAATCTTGTGTGGAGTTAAAACGAGTTAAAATAGTTAATTTTAACTCTCCTCTACTCTACCCTTTCATGAAAAGGCCCGTTAGAGCTTTATCAAACCGGAGACTCCAGGACAATTAGTTCACTCCAACCAGCCTGAACTGAGGGAAAACAAAGTACAAGTGAACTCGATGTACTTTGCCGCACATTATTTTATTTCATTTTAAACAAAAATTTATTGTATGTATTGTAAATGTATTGTATTTTATTGCATTTTAAAGAAATTATAGATTAGGTACCACTGCCGCCAGAGTCTCCAGTGAAGCAGCAGGTGTAGGAACTGTAGACATTATTGTAGAAACAGCGATAGCCATTGTTACAACCACTCAGTCCGGAGCCGGAACAAGTCTGTGGTGAAGTGCCGGCCATCTGCAGTGGAGCGTTGCCCGGACAGCCGGTCTGGGGCACTGGAAGCAAGAAGCAAAAAAGCAGGATGTGCAATAAAATAGCAATTAGCAATCAGTTGGATAAGCAGTAGGCTAAGCTGAAGTGCTCCGTAAAGCAAAGCCATGTAATTCAGTTTGAAGAATTGAAACTTGAATTGAAAATTGAAATTGAAGAATTAGTACAGCATGACGGTGATATTGAAATGGAATAAAGATGCCAGACAATTTGCATGAAACGTATTTAAGATTTTTAAGATTAAATTAAATTTAAAATTTTAGCGTTTTGTTGTACTAACTGCGGTGACAAGTGGGTGAGTGCTGCTGTCCCTCCTCCATGAAATCAATCCATAGTTCATTTCTGTAAGCGTAATGCGAAGGAAAAAGTGAGAAGCAACGATCAGTGCGCTGCGGATTTACCGAAGCTTACCATCACAGTGTCTTCCTAAGTCTTGCACCATATTCTAAAATTCTTTACCAGTCTAGGATTTACCAACCCGAAGCTTAAAATTTGATTTTAAGTAAAACTAAAAACGAAACGTTTGTGGACGAGCCAACCCGTTTTAAACAAATAAGATGGCACTAGGTGGCCTTCGTGAACTTGTAAACATTTATGTAACTATCGGATTAAAGTTGTGTAGCTGTAACGAAAGGTTTTCCACTCACAGAACCATACACAGGAGATTAGGATTATTCCTTCGATCACTTTGATAAACCTAGTCTGAACTCTGACAAAAGAGTGGTACGTAAATTGATGTATTCAGTAAGGTTTAGCAAGTGTGATTTGTGCCTACAACGTATGTCATGTGTTGATGTGAATGAAGTTAGTAGTGTACACATCAGTAATAACGTTCTGCTTTACCGCCAGTTCCACCGCCGCAGCAGTACGAGATGCGATTAGCTGCGGTGTAGCATTGGTATCCAGTGCCACAGCTGGTGGGGACCTGCGGATTGCAGATGGTCGGTTGGTTCGTGACCGAGCTGATCAAAGGCGACAGACCCGTCGGACAATAATCGATATCTAAAAATCAGACAGGAAATGCTTACAAGATAAATTGTTCGACATAGAGCACACTTGATGAGAACATAGCAAATATTTATTTCCACTTAAGACTTAATGTATAGCACTGTTTCTAAGCTAACAAAATTAAACTCACGTAAGCAATGTATGTCGTTGTCGCGATTCCAAATTGTTCCATCCCACACAGACATAATTTGGTGACGTCAATCTAGAGCGTACTTTTTGGTAAAATTTAAATAGTGTGTTACTTTAGATTTCACTTATATTTTGATTTGAAGAGTAAACTTGTGACATTTAGTTAGCGCTGTCGTTGTCTCATTTTAGTTGGTTAGCGGTTAAGCGGTAGAATAATCAGACGTGAAGACAATGGAACACGAACCTTGCAAATCTTTACTTTAAATCAAATTATCTTTATTGACTTTCTACAACCCTACAATAGGGCGACTCAACTTTTTGCAGATTTGTTCAGATTTTGACCGTTGACACTTAGCTCATCAGCTCTTATAGGTGGCTTGCACCAGTCGTGTTTAGCTCGTGTTTAAACTAAACCTGAGGTTTAACTCCTGTTTAGCCATTAGTTCGCTTGCACCAGTCAAGTTTAAATTAAACTCGAGTTTAAAATTTGTCAAGTTTAAACATCACCTACTGGAAATTTAAACAGGAGATGGACCAGGTTTAAGGTCGTGTTTAGGACAAAATCATAGTTATATGCTGTGGTTTGACATCAGGTATGAAAAAATATAATATAATTGAAATTGCAAGATCGTAATTTTGTAGTTTCCGTCCTGAAACTCACGTGTTTTGAATTTTGACGAAAAATAGTGGAATTGGATTTTTCATGACTAATCAGTTCTTCGCGAGTATATTATGTTAGCCCTGAAAGTCAACGTCTTGAAAATTAAAGCTTTCATGTACATAAAAAATCATAAATATGTTCTGTTTCTTTTGTAGATTAAAATAAATGTCAGGTTTAAATTTCAAGAACGTTCTGCTAATTTAATGTTGTATTTAAACCTCACATTTAAGGTGCAGTTTAAATTGGAATAGTACCTTTTGATTGGACGAGTTTATTGTTTTGATTGGCTTGTGGAAGTAAAACGTGACCAAGTCAAGTTTAAGTCCTGTTTAAATTTAAACTCGTGTTTAGCTAAGCATGAGTTAAACATCACTTGAGCAAGTGTTTAAAATTTAAACATAAACTCCAGTTTTAGTAAACTCGAGTTTAAGAGTTATTCGCAAATAAACTAAACACGACTGGTGCAAGCCAGCTTATGTGGTATACTAGCCATGAGTCTCAGAAGTGCGTAATGACTGGCAGCAAAGTTCTAGACTGCAAGGATGGAGATTGGCTATTCTCTAGTTCACAATGAGTAGTAATAGTAATGCTGACATTTGTTATGCTTTTTGTGAAATAAAAATGGAAGTTTTGTAATGAACTGAAAAAAATAATCACAATTATTCAGCCAGTCCAGTCAAAACTCAATATCTTCTTGCAACATGTCGTGGTCACACCCGTCCGGTGTTACCGGTCCCAAAGCTATCATTTAATATTAGACAATTCATTTTAATTATTTTTTCAGCCTGGCGAGGAAAAATTTTTTCTGGCATAGCAGAGGGGGTTAAATAAGTGACAAAAGCTAGAGAAAAGGCGTTTGCAAGTGAAGTTTTTGCGCTAAGCCCTTTTGAGCACTTGTGAGCGCTTGAGCAATTGTATACGCAAGCGGTTATTAATATTTATGTTTGTTTTTAGATAATAATCTGTAGCGATTTGGTTTATTGCCTCTGGTTGTTGATTCGTCCATCTAAGCAATAATCTGTAGCGATGTTCCCACGTTTTACTGTTTATTGCACTCAGTGTAAACGACAAACACAACATAATGTTCATCCGAAAATGGGACAACAAAGTCCTTCCAGGCAAGAGTAGCCGCTGGGACAGGTGGCGGACTTGGGGGAGGAACAGGCCTGAGGGGAGGTGGAGCCAGGCGGATAGAAAGGAGTGAAACCATTAACACAGAGCATGACTGAAATAACAGAAGACAGAAAGAGTGAAATAAGAAAAAAGTAGAAAGTCAGGGGAAACAAGAAGCTGACAGTAGTAATAAAACTGGAGTTTACATTGAAACTATTTCATGCACATGCAAAGACTGTCATCAATTAGGATTTACTGCAGACCGTACATGTGGCAGAGTTTGACGTAGAGAACTCGCACACAATTTACAAAAACTTGTCAAATTTATGAATAATCCAAGAAATAGGATTCTCCAGAACCCTTAAAACGCAAATTGAACTGCTGTACACACACATGCCAGCTGACATAAACAGGAGGTCCTGAACTCTATGCTAGTCGAAGAAACTAAACAGAAAACGAAAAACAAACTCTTGAAAACCTTAATTTGCTAAAACAAATTTTTCAAAATAAGATATACTTTTAGTCTTCAACTGCTATTGTTAAAACTGTGGTATAACGAGTATGATATAATGTGAGTACTTGATAAAGGACAACACTTGGGGAGACCGGAGACCCTAAGGCAGACCAGACCGTTTGCACAGCTGTCGTTATCGCAGGGAACTGTTGGTTTGGTTCCATCCGGGCAAGACATTAACGAATTGGTCTCTGAAAACAGCGATAAACGTTGAACTCAACTCCTGAATTTTACAAATTTCTTTAAGGAAATTAAAATTTTCACAACCAACAGCTTTGTTGCATGTATGTAAAGAGAATTTGAATTTAATTTTTCATGGAAATGTAGGGAACCACAGGATGCACGGATTAGATGCACCTGTCGCACCGTATACTATCTGTATCTGTAAGGCAGTTGCTCACTATACGAAAGCTTGTACCATACCTCCTCGTTTCTCGGTGGGACAACAGAAATGAACTCCTTGGATAGGCTCACAGGTCCCACCTTCGGGACAGAGTCCGTTAATACAAAGGACATGGGCAATTGTACCATCACTGCACTGCGGTAATCGAGTTGGGGCCACTTAAAAATTTAGAAAGAAAAGAAAGCTTCCACAAAAATATTAAAATACAGAGGCAAGAAGCAAGCAGAACAGTCAGATACATTGCAAAGACAAGCTTAAATGCACTAAACATGCAAGGCAAACCATGCGAAACATGGGTAATACGTGCTATTTAAGAGGTTTTTATATACAGTTTTGCAAGAGTTGGGACTCTGTTAGTCATATATTTCGTTGAGATATTGTATGATTATCTTATTCTTTGTCAGTTAATTATTAAACCTACGACCGAGAGGGGGACAGCAGTACTGACGACCACTGATAAAAATGCAGGTCTCCCCTCCATCGCACTCGCCGTTGAAGCAAAGAGTGGACGTAGTGATCCCATTTGGACACTGTTGGACGGCTGAAACAGCGAAATCCTGCAAAACTGCAAAATTTTATTCGTTTGGACACGAAAATTGAATAAAAACTAAAAAAAGACGAACACTTGTATGAGTGGATATGAAAACGTTTACGTGTATACTCTATACTAATACTCCATGTACCTCGATGCCAGCGATATATACTTCACCTTTACTCTTAACAACAATGCTAATCACTCTTGCTGATGGATCTTATCTCCCTTCATATTTTATATATTCTGTTATACCACGTCTCCCCCAGAGTTTGTAACTCTTCAGATGCAACTAAGGAGGACGTGTAAAGGCGTTACGGTCCAGTCCCAGGGCAAATTGGAAGGGCTTTCGGCGTTCACGGGCAGGGTACCTCGCTTGGCCGCGGGGTGGTGTTTCAGTTACTTCCTCGTTTTGCGCCGGCATAAGTTCCTCTACCTGACTTGGCTCCGGGGTTTCAGTGTCTTCAGCTTGTCCTAGGACGGGTGTCTCTCCGCCCCACCCGTTAGCCGGTATACCCATTTCTCGGACAAGGTCACCGTCGTCGTCACTGCCGATGTATGACGCTGTAGGCTCTGGTTCCGACTCGGCTCGGTTCACAGCTGGCCGGATATCGGCAATGTGTCGAGGAACCCCGATTACCGCCACCGTACGTTCTGACAGCAAACCAGTAACTACCCCTTCTTGCCATGGAGTTGTGCATCGACTATTGGGGGGTTTCACGAAAACAATGTCTCCTGGATGCACACCCAGCCGGTTCTCTAATCGTGGGGCCTGCTCCACCAAATCACCCGGCATCCGCGAGAAATACTTGTGGGCTTGTTCTGCAGGAGTAATTCCGGTGTGGTTTGGAGTGTGATTGTACCAAAGCAGCATTAATTCTACTGGCTTAGCCGTTCTCGCCGCCATGCGCTTTATTGTCCTGTGATTCCGTTCAATGACACCGTTCCCAGATGGTCTGTAGGCTCCACAGAACACCTGTTCTATCCAAAGTCTTTCTGCCAGTCGGCGCACCGTCTCACTTCTTAACACGGTACCGTTGTCTGACAGTAGCTGTGACGGTATCCCGTGTTCTAAAAATATGGCCTCCATTTGGCGGCCCACACACTCAGCATTCTCTCTTTGTATCCGTCTCCATATCGAATATCCGGTGCAGGTGTCCACAACAGTGAGATAAACTGAGCTGCGGAAATGCGTAATGTCCGCGGCCAACCTCACGGGGGAGATGTGGTATATGTGGTATAACAGAATATATAAAATATGAATTGAGATAAGATCCATCAGCAAGAGTGATTAGTATTGCTGTTAAGAGTAAAGGTGAAGTATATAGGATCGCTAGCATTTAAGTACACTCCATATAATGAAATGACAGATTGTTACCGTCGAAATTTGATGTTTCATAACCTTTGGAACTTCAACCAGAAAAAGGAGTATATTACATTTGAACTCGTATGTTTTTATTCCTGGAAAATTCATACAAAAGGAACCTCTAGGATGGTACTCACAGTACATTTGGTCACAGCAAAAGTTTTGACCATTTATAAAGACACATTCCTTCCCGGAGTCACAACGCCCATTGATGCAAAGCTGTTTCGATTGATTTCCATTCGGGCATACTGCGGATACTAGCAAACAAATACTAATTAAATAAATACTAATACTAATTAAAATAAGTAATAGATAAAATAGATATTATTTAATAATAAAGATTGAATTCCCCGCATATATACTGTACCACTGCTCTAGCAGGCTTCAACTTAAAACTGTTTCAGACCTTTACATTTTGCAGCCAGCTTGAAATCTGTCAAGAAAACAGTCTTCTCATAGCACGCAGCGAAACAACCAAAACCGTAAGTATGATGTAGGATTTCGTAGTCCATCTATGGTGTCCTGTTCAAATCGATTATACAGTCTCCCAACTAAGTATGTTCTTATTCTACAAACCATTACAAAGCTAATACATTCATCCAGTGTCCACGGCCCCCATTTAACACAGCATCCATTTTCAACTCAAACGACAAATGACAACAAAAACACATTCACCCAAAGCTACGTATTGATTATTACACGAGATGTTAATAATACTGTATTGCCTAAAATCACAAGTCTCAAGCTGGTATATAACAAACTAGTTTTCTATTTAAAAAAATTATAATTTAACAGTTTTTCCATTTACCTACAAAATTTTTGTTCAGTTTAGTTTGTCACACTGAACGAACTTACAAGAGGTGAATTTCGCAGCACAGCAATATTGTAGTCCTCCAAGAGGGATACAGTCATGGTTTTTTGAGCACTTTCCCGAAAGACAGAGCGTAGACGACCTTTCGCCACTGGGACAGCTAGCTGTACCTACAGATGTCTGTTTAGGTGATAACAGCAAATGAAACATTTAAAATCGGTAAAAAATTGCTTTTTCGGTCTAATCTGCTGAATAAGCCTATCCGTTTTCGGCAAACAAGAGTGGGCCTGGCACCAATTATTCGTCGTGATCTTCACCCTTGAATTATGAGCCACTACTGAGTTATAATTTGTACATGCAGGCACATAATTCTTTTATTGTGTCTTCTCCAATGCAGTCTTACGAAAAGTAATAACTCAGACAACAAGCTTAACGTTAAATGCGTTAAATTAATTGATAAATGGATTTACAAAACTAGAAACAACACACTTGATGGTGACTGATGATCGAAATACAGCATACGACGAATTCTATACTTTGGTGGAATGTTGTCATCAACGAACGAACATGACACAGAGACAAAAAGGCATTTGGCAGAATTTCGTCTACGGGGTCCCCTTTTGTTCGGTACACTCGGTGAAAAATCCATCGCTATTAAGATTAAGATTAAACAATATTGCAAAAAAAACAAGAATTACTTGTAGGGGAGGGGCAGCAGTAGCTCTTATCACTGGCAGTCACACAATGTTCACCTTTGTCACCACAATTACCATCAAGGCACAGTTTGTAACTAACTTCCCCTGTCGGACACCGGACTTTGGGTGCTTTAAATTCAAGAATAAAGACAAAGTATAAGTGGTAAGAAGTATTCACAGAACAGCAAAGAATAATACAATTTATCCCTATTTTTTAACATTTTTGAACGGCTTTTGAATCAGACTTCTATCATTTTTTCTTAAGTTCTCATGATAATTTCAAATTGTTAGGGAATCAATCCAATATATTATAGGTTTCTCATCAATTTCCAATTATTTCGAGTTTCACTGGCAGGAAAGTTGATTCATTGAGACAGATTGTTGTTGTAACTAGATCTGATCCTCCATGTACTCGGGATCAGATCATTCTAAGAGTAGAACTTATCGCCTATATAAAGGATTGTATGATTAGTTACCTTTTGAGTAGCAAACGCAAGACTGTAGTAAACGCAACAATTGTGTCGATATTATCTTCTGAGATTTAAGTGTTCTAAGACAAGTTTTGATCACACATTTTTCCATAAACAAAAACTGCGATTTACCGGCAATTGTAGGACAACAGTATCTTGCTCCGTCTATTACAATACAATCATAGCCAGATGAGCATTTCCCATTTTGGCACAATTTCAGGGCATCTTGCCCATTTGGACACAATCTACCAATTGCTGGCAATTAAAATAATTTAATAATTAAGTTAAGTTGATAATTAAATACAGTTAAATAATTAAGTTGATAACTACCTAAATACAGTAAGGGATTATAATTAGCGAGTTAAATCCTTAGAAATATGCAAGGTTTCAATACAAAACAATCGACTTGTTTTCATAGCGAAACTATTCATTATGCATATATATTTTATATACTGCTTATGTGTATAATTAACTTTTAGTATGGTGCTACTGTAGATCGGTTGCTAGTGCAGTTGGGAGGTCTGGTGAGAAAGTCGTGGGTTCGAACCCCTTCTATGACTCAATTTGCTTTCGATGGTAAGTGGAAAAATGTCTCTCCCAAGTGACAAGTTATTACAAACTACTTGGTAATAAAGCTCCCACGTATGTCTCAAAAGTCTCCTTTTCAATAGTTCGATACCAGTTTTTACAGACCGCCAGGATTTTGCAAGGCGGTGGGTGACTATGGGTATTTAAGTACACTGTAAAAAAATTGCATAACAGTTATCTATTTTTCTTAGATAGGGAATTTGTGACATCCCAACAAATTAGATAACTGTTATCTAATAATTTGGGATGGCAGCAAACAGTTAAAATTGGAGACTTGTTACCAATTTAACTTTAATAGCCTTTACCATAAATTCCAAGGTAACTGTTATCCGTGAAAAATAGAGGGTCGTCACCTAAAATTAAACGATGACTGGTATTTGTTAGTTTTTTGTTCAATTTAGAATAATTGCGGAAAACAAAGCGAACATGCTCCCTAATACTGTGCCGCATAGAGGCACATCACAGACGACAGGAACCGGATAATGAGCTTCGATCTTTAATTTTCATTTAGATGTTTGGTCGAGAATTATCCTGTTGGATACTAAATTATCTATTCATTTACTTAAAAATTTATTATTATTCACTGTCAGCAAGAGTACATAATACATACATATGTATTATCAAGAGTACATAATAATAAGAGTATGCCACTAGGCACACTCTGTGTTATCAGAGCAAAAACTATGCTCTGCTCGCTAACGGCCCATCCCCCCCCCGCAAATTAGACCCTTCACTTCAAAGAATTATGAGCGCTATGTTTATGTTCTAAAGCTCGAAGCAGGCACAAAATTCGCGCACGCACTGCTTGTATTTTCGAGCTTAAGCACATAAACATAGAGCGAGTGAGCGTACCCCCGTTTCGACTAGGTACTGATTTGCGGGGGGGGTCACTAGGGTCTGATTTGCGGGGGGGGGGTGGGCCGTTAGTTTTTGTTTTTGCTCTGATAACACAGAGTGTGCCTAGTGGCATACTCTTATTATTATGTACTCTTGGTATTATACTCTTGCTGTCAGCCATCCAATCCAACGCTTTGGATATTAGCAATCAAAATGTTGCTAGCTATCCGGCCATTTGAATTGGATGGCTTCCAATAAAAAGGGATTTCAACCCTTCTTATTGGGTATAGACCCTGCCATCGGTACCCCCAAAGGTACGTAATGGCCAAAAAAGATTGCTTCCACTGCTCTGTAAACAGAAGCAGTAGGAACAAATATGTCAGAAAATATTGACATGAAACTTACAAAACTTGTTTGTTTCTCTCCTTTATATAGTGCTCGATGCGGCATCAGCGTATCGAGTACTTGCGTAACACACGTTACTGCACGAAGTGGTTGAGCTGGATGAAACCTGCTTCGCTGATGCAGCAAAATTTATGGGGTCAAACGTGCAGCTAACTGTGACAGCGTCTGGATACCCAGATTGAAATGTTCATAACTTGCTCAATTTTGCGAGTTTTTCAGAGATCTATACATCATTTTGAAGCTCATAATGAGCTGAATCGTTTTATGAAATCAAATCATGAAAAATAAGTTCTGTCAACCAGTTATTCTACATGTGCATATATACATTTTAATATTTAAGTGGGTTGGGCTGCCAGGTCAAAAATTCTACCTACAGCATTGAGGTCAAAGCGCGCCAAGTGATAGCCCTTAGAATTTTACGCAATCTATTAAAGTTTCAGATTATTTCGGCCTGGAATAAAAAGGTTGTAGCTATTCAAAATTTTCACTTTCTGTTGAAAACGGGCCAAAACGGGAACTTTAAACTATGGCAAACAAATAACAATCAAATGGGAGTTTGTGGTGAGAAGAGTCGTTTCTTAAAATTGCAAAAGCTATCGATTGATGCAGCTATTGTGCATTATTAGTAAAGTTCGAAAAATGCTGCAAATTGTTAATATTCGGCTTTTCGGGATTGTCTCACAGAACTGATGCATTCAAAACTTGCAAATTGTATTTTGAAGAAAGTTCGTGGACAAGTTTTGGATCTGTTTCGAGCTTCAGAATGAAATAAATATACTTTAAGCGGTTTCGAGTTCAAACGAAAGATGGGAAAGTTTGAAATCAGGATTGAAAGATGTGAAGAAAAGTGTCCAGGGCGGGCATCGAACCACAGAACTTGGGAACCATCTTGAGCAGAACGCTGTACCACTGAGCCATACCCTCGTCGTTGAGATTTTATTGCGCTGATTTTCAACCTTTCAGAGTTCACGCAAAACACTGATATTTAACAGGACCAAAATGTTTTGATCACAGGTGTTACTGTTTGCCTCGCATCAATGTTGCTTGCCATGTTGCCACTGTACTAGTTCTAAATGCTAACTGTATTCCGTCTAAATTTGAAATTCTGGCAAAAATCGGCGTCTCTTTGCGCCAATTTTGATCCAATAAAAATGGCAGACCTTGCCCCCTCTTTCCTACCATAGCTTTTGACCATGAGGTAGTGATGTTTCAGGCACTGAAACTGAAACTGAAACTAGGCTTCAGGTTGTACAGGTTTCAGTTTCAGTTTCAGAAACTGAAACTTAAACTGAAACTATTTCGTGAGGAGACCTGAAACTGAAACTGAAACTATTTTAGGCGGCCGACTGAAACTGAAACTATAGATTGGGTAAAGACCTGAAACTCGGACTGAAACTAGTTTCAGTCTTTTTTCAAGACATGAAAATTTGAAGGTTTAAAGCGGTTTTTTCGTTAATACTCTGCAGCGAAGTATATATGATCATAAATTCATGCATTAATGTCTCAGGCTGGAACCTGCAGTTTTTCGAATGAATTGAAACTGACACTGAAACTCCGACTAAAACTAAAACTGAAACTGTAACTATTTTGGGAAGAGAGTTGAAACTGAAACTAACATCGGTTAATACTAAAACAACACTACACCTTGAGGCTAAAATAGATGCTAAATTTAAAATTGTGGCTAAATTTCGAAAGTTTAATCATTTGTTTAATCACACACGGCGGTGCTTTCCTGATGCTTTTGCTGTCGTATCACCAAACACGGATAATAATAATAATAATGCAATTTAGACCAAAACTCAGTGCAGATTGATTAAAGTATTTCCCGGAATCCGAGCCTGGGGGACTGGGGAAAGCCGTCCAGTTCTGAGTCCAGGCTGTGTCTGAAATTATAGACCCGGATACAACTTTGCCCCCTCTGCTTTCTGGTTAAATTGAGTGTAGACGCAATTTGAGTGCAGTTGCATAGCTACAACTAAAAAGCCTCTCCTCTGCCTATGTTGCTTATTGCCGCTATCATCATAAAACGCCGAAAACTATTAAAATTTTAACTATCTGAACTATTTAACTTACTTTAAGACTAAAAAATTTTGCCACTATCAAAAATATTTAATGAGTACAGGTTAGCAATTGCCGTTGAAGTACTAATGCCCAAATTAAAAAGATTGATACTAGCCAGCAATATTAGATAACTGTTATCTAATTTTCTAGATTTTCAATCAATCCCTAAATAATAGCTAACTGATATCTTTTATACCTGATAACTTTTATCTATTTTTCTTGAATGACAACAGTGATCATCAAAAAATGGATAACAGCTAGGAAATTTTTTTTACAGTGTACATCTTTAAATCAATTTTCATAATTATAATAATATAGTTTTATAATTTATAAATTTAAATTTAGGCACGTTTTTAAAATTCAGTATACATTTTAAAATACTATGTTCAAATACCCAGTAAACTATCACATCACACCACAACACTAGTTACATAACAGTTCACATCACACAACTTCACACCCCACCACAACATCATCCTCTTACGTTCTCGGGCAACATTTAGGCAACAGACATTTGTATGACAAGAATAGAGAGTGGATGGACACTCATTTGGACCCGGATTACAAACGTAGGGCTCGCCTCCCTCCAGAAGATAAGGCAAAGAATTACCCGGACATTGAGCTAAAGCTGAAATATTAAGCCAGAGAGGACATGCTTGGGAAACACCCGAAAGCCTTCAAAGGAAACCGGGACACATGCAGAGCTCAACAGTTATTAAACTTTAAGTGTTTTGTGGTTGTTTTAAGTATTTTGAACTGTATGTGAACTGCATGCAAGCCTATTTTTATTTCGCCGAAGGCGAAATATTTGCAATGGGTTAACCCACTTTTCAACTAAAGATTTCCTTTCAATAATTGAAGTGGCTATGTTTAGTGTAGAAATCTAGCTGCTCGGTTTTTTCTGCATGGGGGGACCATTGCTGAAAGAAGTTACTAACCAGAATTTTCAGAGGAAAACAAGTTGTGGCGGTAATTCTAACTAAATCAGGGCTAATTTTATAACTTTCACCAGCTTAAATTTGAGGTGGGAGGGGCAATACTAGTTTTTTGCTAGAGGGAAACAAAGTTAGTACATTGCCCCCGTTGACAAGAAATTCAAAAGCAAGCAACTTTTTCTTCGCAAATTATGCAAATGAGATAGATAGTACTATTACATCATTTTCTTAAATGTCTGAATTGCAATCATGTGTTCTTTGAACCTTTGTGTTTCCAGCAGCTAACATCAGACATTATCTGTGCCACAGAAGTACTACATCCTATGTAGTTATTTGAGAGGAATTCAAATATTAGCTGAGAAGTGTTTTGGCTGGTGAACAATGCACAAATACATTGCACAATATGAAAACATCTCATCCGAATGCATTTTATTGAGTTGAATTTAGCCATTTTCAAACATCGCAGTATACGTGCTCCATGACACTGGCCCACGGCTTTTTACAGTTAGGCAACAAACGCTGTCCGGATGGGTCTGATGACTCGCAAATACATAAGTTATGTGGCTCGCTCTCTGCATATAATGAAAAGTCACCGACGACTACTACAATTTTGTAACACCATTCGTATTCTCATAAAATTTGCTTGGCCCAGTTAACCTCACGAACCAAGCCGTGTCACATAAGATTCTCAAAAGCACATTTTTATGAAGGCATTGGGAGACCTACCGGTTTCAAAAAATTCTGTCAAGTTCAGCCGAGTCTGCTCCTATACCTATACCTTAGGAACAATTATTAAGGAGTGGCCGTTAGGAGCCTACCTAGGAAAATCTTTCGTGACTAAATTCGTTGGACGCGTGTCTTGCAACGGTGGTTGATATCAACATTGCTAGGGCGAAATCTTACCCCTTTCAGGGGCAACTTGTTTGTATATATTTTGCATATATTTTTGTATAAGTTTAGATTTTAGCGTAAAAAGTACCCAAGATTAAGTAAACTACTGAAACTGAGACTGTGTCATACTTTGACCGCCAGAACTGCAGCAAATGAATCGACCCAGAGACTGGGCATATTGACAGTAGGAATTTGTGGGACAGTTGGAGGGCGGATTGGGAGAGCAATAGTAGTACTGTCCGGCCACATTGTTTTGTAGTACTGGTTGCAATCCTGATGGGCACACTGAAACATAGTTTCAAGCAAACAATAATTGAATACTTCGAAATACATCACTATGGTCAAACTAAATTAGTTAGTACTAGACACACACCAGGCTTAGGTATGGTTTGCAACAGGAAGGGTGGGACACTAACGTGTCTAGGAACCTTTAATAAGCCAACATGTCGGACATGACAAATTAATTTCTTGCGCTGTACTGCCGCTGCCATTAAGTAGATATTTATATGCGTTTGGACTAAACCGAATCTGATTGGCTCATCGCTTATCTCATGTCGAGGCTATCATGTGAGTGAGAACACCCATGAAAATTTTCTGAAACTCAAGAAACTGCCATGTGATTTCAAGATCTGTGACTGAAAGAACGAACGAAACTACGATGGATCACTACAGCATCTCCAGGTCTAAGGTGGGAGTCGAACCCACAACCCTTGGCGACCGATTGGTTGAGTAAGGGAGTCACGTGACCAAAATTCTCGAATTGCAGTTGTAACATACATGCAGTTGTGGTTGTGGAAGTGCAACAGTAGAAGGCTCCGGTTGTGGAGTAGACATCGCAGTCGTAGCCACTGGGGCAGCCGGTATTGGAGGACCCCTGACTGCAAAGAACGGGGCGTCCACTCACCATCAGTGGCGTCTTGGATCCACAGACTTGTGTATCTAAAATGCGAAAATGTCAAAATAATTTAAAATACATCAAATTTTAATTTTTGTTTCAATTAAAATTTAAAATAATGGTAAGACTTCAAATTCATTGCGGTTGTACATCATATTTACTTGTGCCAGATCAACTCAAATAAGATTCTATAGAGTGATATTTTAGTCTTTACCCAAATTCCACTTATAAAAATCCGCTTACTGGAATTCATGCAACAGTTTGCAGTGTTTCCACTGTATCAAAGGTTTACTTTTCGTTGTAATTTCAATCTACATTTCTAACAACAATATTTTAATAATCACTGAAGACGACCCACCTACAGTACCGCCTCCCGTACAGCAGTAGCTTTTCTGATTAGCTGAACTGTAAACGCAGTTGTAATTAGTAGGGCAACTATTGCCACTGCATTCCAGGGCCCGGCCCGCGCTCATGTAGGGAGTACCACCGTTTTCACAAACCCCTGAAAAATCCAACAAAACGTTGCTTACCTTCAAATGTTGCAGGGATTCTGTTAAGAGATTTTAGGGTGGCCAGCAGGCGAGCTTCACCAGTCACGTGACTGGGAAAAAGCCAAGCCAAAGCACAACTAAGAAACAGCATGACCGTTTGTCGTTTGACAGTTTTAAGAAAAATATTATAGATGAAAGTGCAAAGTGAAAATTGAGAAAATGTGAATTTCTTAGGAGGAACTTTTTAGCACTGCAAATGTAGTGACCTTGTTGCTAATTGTTGAACTTTGAATAATGGTTTTTAAAAACTGAACATAAGTGTATTTTGAGGTCGTTATTCTCAAAATCAGCACCCACATAATGCAACAGTTTTAAAGACTGCTGGAATACTGCTAAACTTATGATTATCTTAGGAAAAAGCATGAAACAAAATTCGACGCCGTTAAAATTTGTTCGATGAGTTACACTTAAATTATCAATTACAAAAACTGAGCCTCCGTTAGCGCAGTGGTTTCGTACTGCTTCGCTATAAAGTGGAGGATCATAATATCAATGTCTACAGCAAGAATATCCAAACAACGTGTATCCCTTAGTAGATCCGTCAATAAGTTGCTGTTCTATAGAATATCCCTTCTTATTATAAATCACAGTTAATCATCAGCAAATTCTGCTTTATTCTGCTAATGTCATTATAATATTTATTGACTCTCATGTTTCGAACTAAGGCTTTGCATTAGTGACTGTAGGCAGGCGTTTTTCATTATTTCTTTACAATTATAATATTATATTTTTACCAGATTGACCACAGCAGTGACCAGTTGTGGACGACACTCCACCGATACTGATAGTGACCGCCTGACAGGTGTATCCGTTGGGACAGACATTGGAGAGGCCAGGTGTGCACTGCATCGCCTGATTCGTATTGGGCATAATGTAGACCGAACCGCCCTGAGGACACTGCTCTAAATAGAAAACACAATGGAGTGTGGTGTGTGTGGTGTGTGAAAACACATTGGTGTGCGAAATAAATAAATAGATAAATAAATAAATAAATAAATAAATAAATAAATAAATAAATAAATAAATAAATAAATAAATGTGCACATTAAACACTACAATCTAGCAACCTAGCAATCTATAAACTGATAACTAAATGTAGCAAATGGCGTATGGCCATAAAAAGTGTAGGCAACTTTGACGGTATGAGTGTGTTGTGTATGTCGTTTTGCTGAACGTTAGTCAATCGCTATTAATTAAGGAGACTAGATTCAAATACAATTCAGAAACCTGTGGCAACTCCACAGCAATAGGCAGCACGAGATGAGACACTGTAGAAGCATCGATAGCCGATTGGACAGCCCCCGTTCACATTCACCACACACTGACGATGAGTGTTCGTCATGGCATCGTAGTAGGGCACTTCTCCAGATGGGCATTTACCTAAAATAATGCCATCCCTAAAATTTCCCATGATCATGTATCCAACAGTATCTAATTAATTGGAGTATGCGACAAGCGTCGTTTTCTGCGACAAGCGACGCAGTCGAAATATGATACTCTTGGTGAAGATACAATTGTTTTGCTAATGCCGAACTAACTAACCGATTTTTAGTTTACAAGTTTGACATAAACTGGCTCAATCCTACCGGCAGCATCGGGCACACCACAGCACACAGCGCGCGAAATCAGAGGTGCGTTGATGCACTGGTAATTGGTGGGACAACTCGTGGATCCCAGGGTACATTCACGAACTGAATTGCTTCCGGATTCACGGAAAGCAATCGTTCCTGGCGGGCAAGCTAAATCAAACTTAGACTGAGTTAGGATAGAGTTAAACGAGTTTAAGATGAGGGCTAAATCAAGGAGACCCCACAACATTACTTCTACATTATTCTGATAAAACAGAAATGAAAAGTTGAAGACTGAAATTGAAACTGAGCTCAAAGAAGGAAGGTTGTGCTTAACTCTGATATTTGAAACTGTGTATATAAATTGGGCGGGGCATGATCTGAAGGAAAAGTTGTTTGTGCATTAGGTTAATGGAATGAGAATTTTATAGACTAAAAAAGCAATGTAGCAACAAAACCAACCAGGTAGACTAGACCAAGTGAAAATGGCATATAAAAACAATCCCGTGAAATTACGATTTTAAGATTCACTTTTTTGTGTTTTTGTACTATGCTTGTCTTGTTCAATCATTACTATAAAGATGCTGAACATGATGATAAGATCTAAGCTCAATGATAATTTCGCATAAACATTTTTACCTGCAGAAGTGCAATAGTTAAGACACTGGTCGGCGGTTTTGAAGTTGTTTCGATTTCCACCGCAGCCTCGATAGGAGAACTGGATGCAGGTTCGACTGGATCGATCGAAATAGTATCGAGACAGGCTGACTGTGGAACAGGTCGTTCCGGCGTCCGATGTTTGACTGCAGACGAAGGCTGAAACAGTAACAATACTGGATTTATTAAGTTAAATAACTAAATAAATAAATAAATAAATAATATTTATATACTATGATAATAAATATATAATAATAAATAATATAATACACTATAATACTGTAAACAAAAACCGAATTTATTTGAATGTACACCGAGGAAAGCAATTTTGTCTACAGATTTTGCTTGCATTTGTTCAGCCATTTGGCAGAAAAATTTATCGACTGGAGCAATACGGCTAATATATATGGTTCAGTTTGCACACCATTAAAGCTGTCTCCATGGACTACTAAACTTGAGGCTCTCCCAAAAATGCAGCTTACCTTTAAACAGACGTTTTCTGCAAAAAGCAACGTCTAAACGTCATGCTCTCTTACCCCCTAGCATCTTACATGTACTTTCTCTGCAGAAAGCCATAGTTTTCTAAAATACCAGATTTTATCAGAAAGTGTTGACTTACACCTGGTCGGACAGCATCTGCTGGACCAGGTGTTGGTCTGCGTATTGAGAACTTGAGTGCAGTAGTGGGTGTCTGGACAAGAGGCCCCTCCTGAGCTACACTCCCGGGCATTCCCTGTAGTCTCAATCAAGGGTGAACCACCTTCCGGGCACACTAAAACGGAAACCATTATCTAAATACATTGAGTGCTACAATTAGCTGAACTTCTATGTCAATATCGGCAAAAATTTCAGGATTCAGCAAAAAAGTTCAGGATAGTAATAAATAATAAATTTAGACTTTATGACAGTTTAGTTCAAATGAATTGAGCTTTGTTTTTCTACTAAAATCGGCTAAATATTCACGAATAGATATCGACAATATCCCAAACATTTCTGGATTCATTAGACAGTAAATAATAAATTTAGACTGTATGATAGTTTAGTTGAAAGATAAGTTTCAGCTAACTTCCAACGCCGCAATACTCTTCACAGTCCAGCTTTGTGGCGAAGTTGTTGGAATTGCCTCCGCAGCCGAGATAAGTGAAGGTCTTGCAACTTCGATCCGTTGAGTCGTAGTAGAATCGAGATACGGAGGGTGGGCAGGAAACTCCCTGATCAAAAGTATTGGATCGACAGGTTGTCTCTAAAAAATAAGAATAAAACACAAAAAATGACAAAAATCTGCATGTCAAAAATCAAAGACTTTTAAAGTAAACTGTGATAGCTTTATGGTGTAAAGTAGTTTCTAATTTTTGGAATAGTATTGCTGTACCTTTAGTTGGACAACAGCCAAAAGTTCTTCCATCATAGTAGCAAACATAGCCGGCGGGACAGGTTGTAACAGTCCCCGATATTCCACCACATTTCACGTATGATCCACTTGAGCTTAAATAAGCCTTACCCTGAGGACACTGAGGCTCAACTAAAATAAACATTAAGAAAATAAAATAAATAATAAACAATAAAAATAAAATAAACATTAATAAAATACAATTAGGCACTGGGTTGAAGCTGGTAATATTAGAGAAAGTCGATTGGTAGAAAAATACGGTAGTTAGGTAAAGTAAACATGTGAATGAACTCCTAATGAAAGATACCATTTAGGACTCAAAGAGACTCAAATGAAAGACTGCAAAATTGAAATTGAATTTGTGGGCAACAATACCTGAGACGTCGGTGCAAAAACTCATGCAGTCTTCCCGATTCGCAAAATTGTTATCATTTCCACCACAGCCTAAAAAACTATAAAATATTAGCTAAGGTTTAAATGATAAAACTTGCTAATCACAATCACAGACACAGTTTTACAAAAAACTTAATAAGTGCAAATTTAGTTGCATATCCAATGGACTACTACCACCTACCAGTATAAATAAATTCTTCGCATTCTCCAGTATCTGAGTTGAAATACCATCTCTTCATGTAGGCGCCACAGTTACCTTGAGCCAATCTTAGGGAGCAAAGCCAGTCTAAGAGCAGAGGGAAAACAAAGTGAAACTAAGATTGCCCTTGAAAGGCGAATTAATTTATTCCAGAAATACATTAAGAAAATGAAGTAAACGTGGGCCAGCAGGCGATCCACGTAGGATACAAGGCATTAATTAGTATCCTTCGTGGATCCGCCTGCTGGCCCGCGTTTACTTCATTTTCTGGATGATACCATTTCTTCATGTAGGCGCTGCTGTTTGTATCCCTACGGAGATCCGCGGGCCACTGCAGTCCTCTTTCTGTGCATAGCACAGTCAGAGAGGTTTTGATAAAACCTCCTCTGGCTATGTTGCAGCACAGATAGAGCCGAGCTGGCTGTCCTTCTTGGACAACCAGGCAGGAGCTCCAGGGAATAGTTCTCCCTGGGTAAGAGCGCTCACCGCGCCCATTGGCTCTCTCCTGTTTCGGACTAAGGCTTTGCCTTCGTGACAGCAGGCAGGCGTTTTTCATTATTTATTTATTCCAGAAATAGAAATATGCAAGCCTACAAAAGATGGAGGAGCGAAGATGATTGATTAAAGCGACGATTTGTACCAGCTGACTAGCAGCGGCCATACTGATTTTGTGAAGGACCAAATATTCTGATTTTAAAACTGTATTCACCTTAGCACATTTTTCGTGCATTCACTGACATGAGCACACCGTCTGGAGATTGACTGATTGATTTTTGACTCAATAATGTTTGATATTATTTTGTCTTTCAACTTTAAACATTATGAACCCGCATTCTAGTAAGATTTTAAACTCGGACGCCCGTCCGGATCCAATTGCTAACTCTGGGCAGCGCGCGTGGGCGTCCCTCCCCGACGACGTGCGTCTACATAATCATGGAAGCTCTATCAGTGGCTTTGAAGAGCATGAGTAGCTTGGTGACGTAACGATTAACGATGCCATCTTGCAAACAATCTATTTATTGACCAGTGGTTTTGATGTGACATACTTTTGGTGGGACAGCAGACGCCACTACTGCAGGTGTGCGTCGGAGGACAGACGTTGTTGGTGGAACAGTCCAAATTATTGATCCCGGTGCCGTCCTTCCACGGGGTCCCCGCCGTACAGGCTTCTGAAAGCCATTGAAATGAAAATATATTGTATGTAATTAATAATGTATAAATTAAATTAATATGGAACTAATTCTGTTTCGTCATGTGAATTTGACCTCAAAATTTATCAGATTTTGCACATCATCAGACTCGCAGTCTAACATCTAAACAATACGAAACGCGCAACTTGACTGTAGTAAGCACAGAGCGTGTCTGAAAACTGCGTCAGAAATGGATGCAAGCAAATACTTTAAATTAGGTAAGATAAGGCAGAGTTGTATGCGGGCCGCGGGTACCCGCGGGTACCCGCGGGGCGGGGCGGGGCGGGCCAAATTTTACTACCCGCGCGGGCCGCGCGGGCCGATGCGGGCCGATTTTGGGCTACTTTCCTGGGCTAATTTAGCTTTCTAGAAATTTCATACATTCCAAATCATATACAAAAGGAGGCAATATTTCCTATCTTTAAAGACTATTTGACTTCGTTATACCGTTCGATACATTCAGTATGCACTATATATACATACTCAGTAGTGATGTGGATCGGATCGGATCG